>VMDR010002956.1:0-80457 GCA_007922815.1 Macrotus californicus | reverse complement strand
TCCAGTTGACTTGTTTCCTATAAATTATTATAAAATAGTAATTGAGGCTAACCCAAGCTTAATGGTGTTCTGTACACTGGGGATGTCAGCTTCTGCATCCTTAAGGTCTGCCTAGCATCTCACACATGAGTCAGTGTTAGAGAAACTCAGGAGCAGAAGCTATGAAAACCACTGGTTTTGGAGCACAGGGAGACCCGCTAGCTGCACCAGGGTCTGTCTTAGGTAAAGATGCATAGCTGGTTGAGGTCAAGGACCATGGCCTAGTGTTTTGTGTCTTCCTAGCACATACATGGCTCATACTGAGTGCTCAGTGGAGGTTAGTTGAATAAGCTAAGAAATGTGTGTATATATACAAATACACAGAGAAGTCTTCCTTAGTTATGAAATTAAGGTGAAAATAAAAATAAAACTTTAAAGGTGACCTTTAATACCAACCAGCCTTGTGTCTCAACAAAAAGAACATTTATTTTATTTAGGTGGCAGGAGTAGTTGATAACAAAAGTTAACGATTAATACAACATTTATTAGGTACCTGTAATGTGCTAGGTGCCTTTTCTGCACTTTTCTCTCATCTTTACATCAGTCTCTGAGGACTGTCTTTTCCCAGAGGAGAGACTGAGGCTCAGAGAGGATAGTTAACCTGGTCAAGATCATACAACTAATGTGTCGACAGAATGCTGACTGCTCAATATCTGACCTCTAGAATCAACCCATTGCCACGGAAGAAAAGTCAAAGAAATTCAAGAAGAAGCACCAAGGGAAGCGCAGGAGCCAGGGTGAAATCACAAAGGAGCGAGAGGATGAGTGTTTCAGCTGTGGGGATGCTGGCCAGCTCGTCTCCTGTAAGAAGCCAGGCTGCCCAAAAGTTTACCACGCAGACTGTCTCAATTTAACCAAGCGACCAGCAGGTTAGTGCCAGAATCAGTTCAGAGTGCTCTTTGTTCTCTGCCAGAATTCTCAGAGCCCTGTGCATAGTGCTGACAGGATGTGGGTCCATGTTCTCATTCTGGAAATAAGTGATGACAAGGGCTTAGAAACTTAGGTTATAGAGAGGGGAACAGGAACTCACTTGCTAAGTGTCAGGTACTTTATTACATTTCTGTTATGTTACTTTATCTTCCTAGCAACCCATAAATACGAGACCTTTTCATACGAGACCATGATGCAGATAAGAAAACAGAATCAAGTTTCGTGAGATGACTTGTCTCATTAGAGCATATAGATGGAGGAGCTGGACAGAAAGCCAGGTTTTCTGACCTCAAGGCCACTAGGTCATTTTCCCTTTCTGAAGAAAGAGGTTGAAACAGAGTGGAGCTCTGGGTCGTTCTAATCAGTGAGGTATGGACTGACGTCACTTAGACCCCCTTCAGCACACACCTCTGTGCAGGAGATGCAGCTTTGTGTCAGGTAGCACATGAGAAAGCTGCTCAGGCAGATGTGGTACCCAGGAATTTATGTTGGGAGAAGTCACTCACCTTTGGGTGGTAATTTGGAGTGAGAGGATTTTAGGGATTTGAAACTGCCATCAATTTTAAAGTACAAAGGTAAGAAACCATAAGAAGCCACTCTGGGTGAAGAGATTATTTATCACTAGTGGTCTGCTTCCTGGAATTGCAGAAAAGAACAACTTTGGGATCAGAGTGAGATGAATTTGTCTCTGAATTAGCCTTTCTTCAGTATGTGGTGGCCAGGTAATGAAATAATAGAGACTGAGTAGTGTGAGGGCAAGGCTATCACATTGACCTGACTGCTAGGAAGTGGAAATGGAAAGTTGTTTCAAAATCAGTTACTCGAGCCGTCACTGGCACAGGCTGTGATAGAACTGATCTTGCCCGTGAGCCAGGAGTGAGGTATAGCATAGTTTTTTTGGAAAAAGCAGAAGTGAAAACACTGTTCATGACAGAGACTGTCAGCTATCATGAAATGGAGGCAAATAGATAGCACCCAAGATTAGCTTTGGGTCTTCTTCCATTGATTCTGTGGACACCACAAGTAAAGTTTGTGCTAGTTTTTTTTTATTATTATTATTTAATAATTTTTTTATTTTTGAAGATTTTATTTCTTTTTAGAGAGAGGGGAAAGAAAGAGAGAGAAACACTGAACCATTGCCTCTCGCACCCCCTCAACTGGGGACCTGGTCCCACAACCCAGGCATATGCCCTCACCAGGAGTTAAACCAGCAACCTTTTGTTTTGCAGGCCAGCACTAAATCTACAGAGCCACACCAGCCAGGACTCGATTTATTATATATTTTTTTGCATTACCATGTAGTTCCCTTATACCCACCTTCCCCTCGTCTGCTAGTTTCAAGACTTAAAATTGAGCAAAGTTATCTCTGCTTCCTCTTCCTACTTATAAGCAAATAAGTAGGAGTTTAAATCGCGAAGATTTTCCTCTTGGAATTAATATTTAAAGGCTGTATAGAGCAAAAAGAGTTTGCAAAAATATGAAAGTAATATCCTCACATCTTATCTAAAGGAAGCTTTGGGTGGTTTTTCCTTGCTAGAAATAGAAAAAAGGACTTACTCTCCCTGTATATTTAGTTGCTACTTGATACTTGGCTACTTTGGTTTTTTTGGCAGGGGTAGGGGCAGACAGAGAAACACCGAGTTGTTGTTCTCCTTATTTAGGTATCATTGGTTGATTCTTGTATGTGCCCTGACCGGGGATCAACTCTGCAACCTTGGCGTAGTGGGACAATATTCTAACCAACTGAGCCACCCCGCCAGGGCCTTGGCTGTCATTTTTATACGCGGTTGCACCAAAGAGGAAGCTAAGACCCTGGGCTGGGGAAGCATGAGTGCTCTGCAGAACTTGTCAGTCTGAAGTCACTTCTTTGACCTGGCTCCAGAGCCATGACCCATCTTGTATGTATCTCTTGTTTCCCTAAGCTTTTGTTTCACATCTGTGTTTTCAGGGAAATGGGAGTGTCCTTGGCATCAGTGTGACATCTGTGGGAAGGAAGCAGCCTCCTTTTGTGAGATGTGTCCCAGTTCCTTTTGCAAGCAGCACCGGGAAGGGATGCTCTTCATCTCCAAATTGGATGGGCGTCTGTCTTGTACGGAGCATGACCCCTGTGGGCCCAACCCTCTGGAACCTGGGGAGATCCGTGAGTATGTGCCTCCCCCAGTACCACTGCCTCCAGGCCCAAGCACTCACCTGACAGAGCAATCATCAGGAGTAGCTGCTCCGGGGCCCAAGATGTCGGACAAGCCACCTGCTGAAACCAACCAGACATTGTCGCTGTCCAAAAAAGCTCCGGTAGGGACTTGTCAGAGGCAGTCGCTGCCTGAAAGACCTGACAGAACTGACTCCAGGCCCCAACCTGTCGATAGGGTCAGAGCCCTTACGGGGTCAGGGACCAAACCTCAGTCCTTGGTATGCAGACAGAAGCCATTGGACAGGCCACCTGCAGTAGCAGGACCAAGACTCCAACTATCTGACAAGCCCTCTCCAGTGCCCGGCCCAAGCTCCCCACCCTCAGTCAGGTCCCAACCACTGGAAAGACCACTTGGGACAGCTGACCCAAGGCTGGAAAAATCCATAGGTGCTGCCAGCCCAAGGCCCCAGTCCCTGGAGAAAACCCCAGTTTCTACTGGCTTGAGACTCCCACCAACAGACAGACTGCTAGTCACCAGCAGCCCCAAACCCCAGACTTCAGACAGGTCTCCAGACAAATCCCATGCTCCTTTGTCCCAGAGATTCCCACCTGCTGACAAAGTGCTATCAGCTGTGGTCCAGACCTTGGTAGCTAAAGAAAAAGCACTGAGGCCTGTGGACCAGAACACTCAGTCCAAAAATCGAGCTGCTTTGGTGATGGATCTCATAGACCTCACTTCTCGCCAGAAGGAACGGGCAGCTTCTCCTCATGAAGTCTCACCACAGGCTGATGAGAAGATGCCAGTGTTGGAGTCCAGCTCATGGTCTGCCAGCAAAGGTCTGGGGCAGATGCCACGAGCTATTGAGAGAGGCAGTGTGTCAGATCCTGTTCTTCAGCCTCCTGGAAAAGCTGTGGCCCCCTTGGAGCACCCCTGGCAAGCTGTTAAGTCATTCACCCAAGCCAGACTTCTTTCTCAGTCCCCTGCCAAGGCTTTTTTATATGAGCCAGCAACTCAGGCCTCAGGAAGAGCACCAGCAGGGGCTGAGCTGATCCCGGGGCCTCCCAGCCAAGCACTGGGCCTGGTGAAGCAGGTGAAGCAGATAGCTGGAGGCCAGCAACTCCCTGGACTTGCTGCCAAGAGTGGACAGTCCTTCAGGTCTCTTGGGAAGGCCCCATCCTCCCTCTCCGCTGAAGAGAAGAAGTTGGCAACCACAGAGCAGAGTTCCTGGGCCCTGGGAAAGGTCTCCCCAGGGCCGGGGCTCTGGCCCATGGTGACTGGACAGACACTGGCCCCATCTTGCTGGTCCTCTGGGAGCACACAGACAATGGCACAGACTTGCTGGTCTCTTGGAAGAGGGCAAGACCCTAAGCCAGAGCAAAATACATTTCCAGCTCTTAACCAGCCTCCTTCCAGTCACAAGTATGCAGAGTCAGGGCAGAAATAATGCCAGTAAATGTCATGTGACCGGACCAGCTATACCCCCGGGTTCTTCGGGGAGGGAAATATCCCCCCCCTCAAAAAACAGACCCCAACACTTTTCCGCTGTTATTCTTTCTTTATATCTCAGCATTCAGAATTCTGGTGACATTAGCCAGTGGGCTTGTGGCTGTGTGAACCATGTATGGAAATCCAAGTGGGCCTCAGCCAAGGAGACAGACAGACTTGGGTCTCTTTCCCTCAACCTTTACACATGGTCAACTTGAAATAAAAAGTCCGCTCTGGAGTCAAGCATGGGATTCAATTCCACTGGTCAGGTTGGAAGGTACAGGAGCTCTCTGTTTCTCTAGCCCTACAGACCTCCACTGAGGGCACCTAATGACCCCCTGAGAGGAACTGATAACCATTCAAATCAGTGGTGATTTCTGGAGCATTCTCGTGTGCTAGGCCAGGTGCTAGTCACTGATAGGAGATACAGAAATAAATAAGACCTGATCCCTGTGAGCCTAACATGCCTGCCTGGGTTTCCAGGCTGTTTTCAAGAACCTTTGACCAGGAAATAATATGAAGAGTTGAGGGGCCCTGGGGCTCCAGGCTCATTTTGTAATGTTCTTTGTGGCCCCAGAAATGGTTGTGTTGAGTGTGGTTCTTCTGGCCAGGTGTGTGTGTGTGTGTGCACGCACATGCATGTATGCTCATGCAGATGTCTCTAGGCAGGAGGGGCCGCAAGAGGCCACGTGGGGCTGTTGGCTGGGAAGCCACTGCTGCTTCTGTCTGGGTTGTGCAGTCTGAAGATCTGTACTTGGCGGAATAGCTGGTTGTGGGGCTGGGCTCTACAAGGGCATAGCTTTCCCACAGTGTAAGAAGGCAACTGGCAAGCGCACCTTTTGACCAGTTTTCCTCCTTTTACATCAACCCACCCCATGCCTTTTCCCCAGACACTCAGGTGCTTTCAGATTTCAGAGTCTCGGGCAGTGGACCTAAGGAATCTCTGGCAAGCTCTGGGCTAGATCCACCACCAGCTCAGGGAGGTTGTCAGACCCTGATGGAAAATTACTTACCTTCTGATTCTTTGCTCTCCTACCTGAATGGAAGGAGTCCTCTTCTTCACTAGTGGATTCTGCCACCTTCTTGAGAATTGTGCTCTGTGTTGAGAGCACTTGCCTGCTGACTCAGTTCAAAGGCAACCATAACCCTTCCTTTATGACTGGCAAGATGTGGCATTTAGAGAAATGTCCAGTCTAAGAGTTGACTCCTCATAACTGCTGATTATCTGTTACTGCTGCCCTGAGCTGGGGCTCAAGGGCTGGGAAATCTGTTGGTGCTACCCTGCCCTACTGTTCACCCAGCTCACCAACTGCCAACAGGAAGTGCTGTTTGGCCAGTTCCTTCCCATTCACTCATGCCTCCTTTGTCCCTAGACCAAATGTGTTTACCTCTCTGCTTTGCCAACTTAGCCAGCAGCTTTAGCCAACCAGGTCAACTGGCCCAGATGTCTCCTGACCATTCTGTCTCAGTTATGGCTTTTAACCCCTCAACAGGATTCTGTATTTTGTCCCAGTTTCCTCCTGAGTTCCTATTGAGGTTGCTCCGATCACTCTTAAGGAGGGAACAATAGTTGTTATAGAAGCATTTGCGCTTTATATAAAGATTAAAAAGAGACTTTGCTTTTATTTCCCAAAGTCGGTGTCTGGGGTTGAGACACTTGAACTCAGGCAGAGGCACAAAGCTGGGCAGGGCTGCCCTGAGTTTAAGGTCCTGTCCTTGCATCTCACTTAGACCTCGGAACCTCCCTCTGTAAACTCCACCTGCCTGGTTCTCCCCTTCATCCTGTGATCTCTTCCCACATCATCAGAGAGGAAAAGCTCTTTGTTCAAAAGGAAGAGAAAACAAAGCATCTTATTTTCTTTTTAAAAAATTTTAAACCATGGAAAAGATATTTTTAAAGAAATCCACCCAGAACATTAAAGTTCATTATATTAAGTATTTATCATGTGTGAGAATAATACGTATATAGCTGCAGCTAGTAGGTCTTTTCCCTAATCTCTTAGGCTGTATGAGTAGGGTTTGCTTGGTGCCAGTCCTGTGCCCTTTCTTTCCTGTCATCTGTAGTTGTGATCAGAAAAAGTATCCACACTGCACTGTTAGAATCTCCTTTCACTATGTTGTGTGTTAAATTACCGTAGCTCTTCGTTTCATGAAATAAACTGTGAATTTTTTTTGTGTGTGTGGTGGGGGGTTGTGCAGGCTATGTAAAAATTTGTAAGTGGAGAAGTTTGATTCTGCAGTAGCTTCTCTGAAGTAGGCTTTGGTAGGTAACTGACTTGACAGCCGCTCTAGATAAGTCTCACAGGACAGGAAGGAGGGAGGGAAAGGTGAGCCATGATAGGCCACTTTGTGGTTTTGTTTTGGTCCTTCCATTCTCTAACATTTCACTGGTAACTTCCAGGCCTGCCTAGGAAAACAGCTGACGAGCTGTGTTTGGTTTAGGGTAGGAGGCAGTTCTTTATCTAGACGGTGGAGTGCCAGACTTTCCTGAGGGCCATTGAAAGGTTCTCTCAGGTTGAATGGAAACTACAAATTCAACTGTCAGGCCCCCTGATCACAGCATCTGATTCAAGGTCGTTAACATCTTAAAATCATGAAAGCAGTCAGTGTACAATTAATCAGGACTGTTGAGAAGTGAGACTCTTGCCTGATGGTGGGGAGAGAGTGACCTGGCCAGCCCTCAGGGATCCCCTGGAACCTGCACTGAGGCCTTTTCTCCAGGGAGTGTGAATTGGCAGTTAAAAGGAAATCATTTCTTAGAAGTTCCTGATCTTTGTGCAGGATAGTATTTTGGGTATTTGGCCAAGTGCTTGGAAATCGGAATCTCAAGAGAGTTTGCCTCTAAGCCAATTCCCCAGGAAGCCTTTCCCAGCTTCCATAGACAGCTAGAGAACAAATACCTCTCCAAGCCCTGTTAAGTCAGGAAAAAAAAAATTATGGAAACTTAAATTCAAAGCCTCATTTGCTTCTCATACTGAAGCTAACCCATTCTAATAGCAAGATAGCTGTCACTGCTACAAAAACATACAAGTTTTTAAATGTCTGCTTCCCCCTGCAGTTACTGAGTTTACGGTGATTTAAATCACTGTGTTGATCCTCTTCTGAACAACTACCAAATCTGCATCCTTGGCATTGATGAAAATTGAGTGTGTTTTTCATACCCTCTACCCCACCCCACGGTCAGGGCATGCAGTGCACAGCAGTTCTTTCGCAGGTTTGGCAGTGTCTGCTCGCTGGGGCTGCACTCCCAGGTCGCCTTGTGAGCACACAGTGGAGGGAAGAAGTCTGGTCCTGGCAGCTTCCCCTGTGAAGAGGAATTAGGAGAGCCCTAAACATGGGCGGATCTGGGCCTTGGCTTCTACAAAGCGGGTCTTATAAGGCTTTTTGGGGGGATATTGCCATCTTCTTGGGACTTGTCAACCAGGAGGTCAGCATGGTCTAGTGTTATAGCCTCTCTGAGGTGGAGGCAGGAAAGGCGCTGCCACAAGCCCCTTTCCTCCTGGAGAATGCTGGGGCTGTCCCATGTGCTAAGACATTCCAGATCGTGTAGAGCTAGGTAGCCACTGCACAAGATTGGCTGTGGCCAGTTAGCTCTCAGCCGAGCTTTCTAGGGCCAGAATTTGCTATAGTATAAATTGAAATAAGAATAGATAATTGCTTTGTACACTCAAAAAAAAAAATGTAATGATGGTGCTAATTTCCTGGTATAAATAAGCACTGCCAAGGGTTGAGGGACTGGCGACTTGAGAAACCCAGCTTCCTGTTTGGGAGGAAGAGATTTTATATAGAACAGTTTCTTTGAGGCTCTGTTCGAGAGGAGAGGGGCAGAGCCTCGTTGAAGCCTGTACCCAACCCTGGAGTGGTCCAGAGCAATGCAGAGATGGAAGAGATGCTGTGTCCAAATGAGTGTGGCCATTGAGTCTTGGGGCTAGTATCACCTTGTCTGTAGCCTCTGTCCACACTGCCTGGAACAGGTTGGTAGAGAGCTCCAGGTGCGGGGTCTCCCTTGGTTACCTTCTGCTCCTCTCTACCTCTTCTACTCTCGTGGGAACACCTCTGTTACTTATGAAGAATAAGGGTAATGTTTCTTAAGGAAGTGGAAAGTTTATTTTATTTAGAAGTCCACAGCCTGGGAAGTGTTTCCTACCAACATAAGCAAAAAACAGCACACATGAAATTCTTAAGTGGTCCCTTTTCTAGAGCTGCTTTCCCATGACTTTCCAAAAATCAGGCTGTGGAAGGGGCTTCATGTGTTAACACTCTGGAAGTCAAGCAAAGCTTTGTGGACAGGAGGTGTGAGCCCCGGGAGTAGGAGCAAAAATAGTTCTGGTGCTTTAGACTTCCAGGGTAGGGGCAGAGAACAGGCGGGCTCCAGGCCTGAGGTGGGTGCTGCCTGTGTGTGCATGTAGGTGAGCGTGTGTAGATGGGTGAGTGCAGCACACAGGAGCTCATGGAGAGCAGATTTTTAAGTCTTGGCGAAGAAACAAGCTGACAACAGAGATCTATCTTTATATTTTTAAGAAAGGGATGTGGGGGGACCAGCTGAGGTCCATCACTTTTTTTTTTTGCTCCTCCTCACCCCCATAGATTGTCAGCTATAAGTGAAACTCTTAGTGGAAAAGAGGGGAGCCCTGTGCTAGGAGTCCCCATAAACATGTACTGTAATTCTTTGTATATAGAAAAAAAAATTACTGTAAAGTAAAGTTTAACTTTACTCTTATGGCCCTTACCCTGTGTTGTGTTTTGTTGTCCGTGGGGAGATGCAGTCCAGCGGGAGGGAGGGCGGGTTGGTGAGAGCAGGAGCCAGCCCTGAGGTAGTTCCCCGGGTCGGACACAGTGGAGCCGAGCCCCTCCTCCAAACACCTCATGGGAGCAGTGTGGGTTTCCTCCCAGTCATTAGGTGCCAGAATGTATTTCTTTGGCAGTAGCTGGTTAGTTTCAGTCCCTACACAGGAGGCCTTCATCACCCATGAAGTAAGGATAGTTTGAGGAATTGGTTTTTAAAAAGTAGAACCAAAGGACTTCCTGAGTCTGAACATCTTGGCCAAGTTTTTAGTTCTTCAGAGGCAGGTGCTAAGCCCTGCAGAGGAACCAGCCTAAGGTGGGAAAGCCAGGGCCAAGGGGCCAGGCCTTCATAAACGTCCTGTTTGAACAGGAAGTATCGGCCTCGTTTACAGTTAACACCTGATAAATATTTGGACCTCCAAGGCCTAAAACTACACTTAGAGGCAACCTCAAGAGCCTGCCTCCCCTTAAGACCTGGTACTGAACTTCCTGCTTCTTCAGCAAAAAGTCCTCTTGGGGAAGGTACACATCTAGTCGTAAATCCTCATGGTCTTCCTAGTCCTGAACTGGGCAGGAGTTACTTTCAGAGGTAAGAAATTGAATCCAAGACCTTTCTGTCTTGCAGAACCTAGGATTTCTCTCATTACACCACATTGCGGGATGCTGATGGGAAGTGTAGGGTCTGAGCCACAGGCGTGACTCAGGCCTGGGTGTGACGGATGTGGTAGGACCGGCCAGTCCGAGGTAGGAGTGCTTGTTCTTCAATCTCTGGACACGACTGAAGTGCCTGCCTAGCTCTTCTCAGCACCAGGAAGGAATTGTGAGCTTTGCACGGCCCCAACCCCAGCCTTTCCCCTAATAAAGTACAGGAAAGGGCTCTGGTTTCTCCATCATCTCAGCTGCAACCCTGGAGCAAAGTAAAATTAGGGCTGGGAGGAGCCTTCATACAGGAAGTGAGGCCAGCCAAATGGCCTGAGAAAGAACTTGGTGTCTTGATACCCAACTACACAGCAGGGAAAGGGGCTGAGTGTGGTTCACAGTGCATTGATTTTATTTACAAATCAGAAGCTACTTAATCTGCAGACACAAGTGCTGTCGAGGACAGAGGCCTGGAGTCCAAATCAGCCCTTACCCTCCTGATGCCCATCAGTCCGCCCAATGCTGCATCTGTTCCAATGGGCCAGCACAGGCAGGTGCCACCTCTGCTGCCATGGGACTTGGGGTGGCTCACATGTTTGCCCACCCAAGCCCAGACAAGAGCTAGGTCCAGCCCCTCAGGGAATTCCTTTAATTCCCCCAGGCAAAGTGAGTGGCGATTCAGTGATGGCAACAGCTGTAGAAGTAGGGGTTTGCCTTCTGGCTCAGATCCACGCCCTTGTCCTCTGTCAGAGAGAGAGGTGGCAGCTCAGCACCATTCTGTCAGGGGGTCCGGTAACCAGGGTGAAGGGGGCTAGATGCAGAGAACCTAGAGGAAGTCTCCCAAGAGGCTAGGGATGTACACACCTGTCATCACCTGGAAGGCGGCCACACTGACGTAATCCTCTGCCACTTTCTGGAAGAGCTCGTCTGGCAGGAAAAAGGACCATCAGTGAGGGCCCAATGCCAGTAGCCCTGGGATCACCCAGTGACAGCCCTCTAGGCTCTGCTCTGCTTCCTCTGGTGCCCCTGCTGGTTCCTGCTGTGAGGCCCAGGACAGCACTCACCCACACTCTGGCCTGTCTTGCTGGATGTTTCAAAGAGCTGAGCTTTGATATCTGTAAAGAAAAATGACTAAAGCCTCATACCTGAGAACCAGGCGCACACAAAGGGGAAGTCTAGCAGTTCGGCGGCTCTTAGACCCCACAGGTTCAGGGAGGCCAGAAAGCTTTCCCAGGGCAACCAAGGCAGTCGTTTCCCTCCCCCATCCCCAGGGAGCTGAGAAGCTACTGTCTGCGTAGTCCTGGACATCGTGGAAATCCACACGTCGACGCCGCCTATCCTCCTCCAGTAGGTCACTCTTGGTGCCACACAAGTAGATTTGACAGCCCTGAAGCAGAAGACAGGGTTAGAATCACCCACACAGACCACCAGAGCCCCTGCCCCTAGAACTCTGGTGAAGTCTGACCACCTACCTCCTCCATGTTCCGCAGTTCCTTCACCCAGAACTTCGCGCGCTCAAAGCTGCTGCTGTCCGTGAGGTCTTGGTATGGGGCACGCAGGAAAGAGTCAAGGGTCAGGGGCTATTCTCTAAGACCAGCCTAGCACCCGCCCCTTGCTTCAGAACAGATCCTCTCCTTTACCGTAGCAGACGATGGCAGCCTTGGCACCCCGATAGTAGATTCGACTCATAGCCTCGTAGCGCTCAGAGCCTGCCGTGTCCTGAAGGGCAGGGGAAAGCTCAGCCGTGGCCAGGGTTACTGAACTACTCCCCAAGACTGCAAATAAATACGTCCTCTTGGACCCCCGCTTTTAAAGTGGGGTGTAGGGATGAGAAATGGCCTCTGTAAGGCCACAGGTCAGACAAGAATAGAGGAGATTAAGCCTCAGGAATAGTTTTTCCCAGCACTACCTGCCCAGGGAACTTACCCAAATACCCAAAGTCACCGTCCGGTCTCCGACAGACATCACTTTGGCCACGAAGGCGGCCCCGATGGTCTGCAAGCAGGGGAAAGCGATCAGAACCGCGGATGAGTGCCGGCCTCCCGCCCGCGCCGGCCCGCGAGGCGCACTCACGTTCTGGTAGGGCCCCACCAGGAAGCGGTCGTGTACGTATCGCTCCACCAGGCTCGTCTTGCCGACGTATTCCTTGCCAAGCATCACCACCTTGACGTCCACCCGCTGCCCGCTCATGCTCTCGCGGCCGCCTCACCCGCGTCAGGGCGCTGCGCCCCCGCGCTAGGTAAACCCGGATCTCCACTCGGGCAGGGAGCGCCCAAGCCTCAGTCCCTACGACTCGAGACACCACGGTGGGCTACAGCTACGCCAGCTCCCCGCTGCCCCCACTCCTCGGCCCCGGGCGCTGATCCTCCTTCCGAGAGCCCAGGGCCCGGGACGGCCCGGGATCGCGCGGGGCAGCGCCCTCAACGGCGCCGCACGCCGCCGCCCAGCTAGCTCGCCGCCCGGCCCAGGCGCCGCCACAGACCGGATTCCCCACGGAGCTTGGGATCCCCTCAAACCCGGCTCAGACCAGCAGCTCCGCGACTCCCGCAGGGGGAGGGGGTAAAGGGCGAGGGGGCGGGGCCGCGGGTCACGTGCACAGGCGCCGGAAGTGGTGGGTACTGCGAGTCTGCGCCGGAAGTGGCGGGCGGCTGGACAACTCCTCATGGCGGTGGCTGCTGGTGGATCGCAGGGCAGTGGTGACTGAGCTGCGTGCCTGGCGGGCGTGCGCCGAGCCTCGGCCTGGTCAGCGCGTGCCCCCCGGGCTCTGCACCCCTGATGCTGCGCGGGTGTTGATCCCGCTCCGGCCGGGACGATGGTGAAGTATTTCCTGGGCCAGAGCGTGCTCCGGAGTTCCTGGGACCAAGTGTTTGCTGCCTTCTGGCAGCGGTACCCGAATCCCTATAGGTACGTAGTCCGGGATATAGCAACCTTTCCCCTCGCCGTTTGGAATCGAAGTGTGGGGCCAGGAAGGACTCCACATAGAGTCCGGGGACCGCCAGAACCGTGACCGTCTTTAAGGTTAGAGGACCTTATCGGGGAAGTGGCCAGGCCTGCAGAGTGCTGGAAGGAGGCTGGGCCTGGGCAGTGGTTTACTTGAGGCCATATTCTAAGACTCTCAACTCCCGGTGGCTGGCGAGACAGGAAAAGGCGGCAGCACAGGAATTGGGAGGGTTCCTGGGGTTGGAATTCCCGGACGTTCTCCTACTCCTCTGCCTGAGGCGCTCTCCAGCGGTGCAATAAATCAACAAGGCCCGCCATGCTGGAAGGCCCAGGAATCCAGGTCAGCGAGGGGGCAGGAGTTGGAATTTGCCCTGGGATAGGTTCAAGGCACTCCATCTTCAGGTCTGAGCTACAGCACCGATCACTGCAAGATTAGGGGAAGGCCTGGCCATTCTGGGCCGGGAGGCTCCAGATGGGAACCCCAACAGGCAGTCTCTCAGGGTCAGGCTCCCAACGGTCACCGTCACTCTGACACCTGCAGCAAACATGTCTTGACGGAAGACATAGTGCACCGGGAGGTGACCCCTGACCAGAAGCTCCTGTCCCGGAGACTCCTGACCAAGACCAACAGGATGCCCCGCTGGGCCGAGCGACTATTTCCTGCCAACGTTGCTCACTCGGTGTACATCCTGGAGGATTCTATTGTGGACCCACGGAACCAGACCATGACCACCTTCACCTGGAACATCAACCACGCCCGGCTGATGGTGAGACTCTCTTGGTCCCCCCAAAAGTATAGCTCCTAATACATGTGGCTTGAGAGCCAGTGATGCTGAGAGTGGTTTTCAGACAGGAATCCATCCAGCCATAAGGATTCCTGGGGTGTGCTTCATAAAGGAGAGGGTCTGGGCCCCACACCCCACGCGGACCAGAGGAGTTACACTCTTATGTGCCTTACATAATAGAGTCCAGGCTAAGATTTTGGGGAAAAGGGGTTCCATATATCTTTGATCTGTTGTCTTTAAATCTTGTAAACCTTGACCTGGCTAGGTAGCTCAGATGGTTATAATGAGCGTCATTCCAATACACCAATACTCAAAGGTTGAGGGTTCAATTCCCAGTCAGAGCACATATAAGAATCAATCAATGAGACTTGGCCAGTGTGGCTCAGTTGCCTGGAGCATCATCTCATAACCAAGCGGTTGCGGGTTCAGTTCCTCGTCAGGGTCCATGCCTAGGTTACAGGTTTGAACTCCAGTCTGGGCACACACGATCCCTGGTCCGGGCACGAACAGGAGGCCACCAATTGATGCCTCTCTCTCGCATCAATGTTTCTCTCCCCTTCTCTTTCTCTGAAAGCAGTGAAAAAATACTCTCTGGTGAGGATTTTTTTTAAAAGCCAGTGAATGCATAAATAAGTGGAATGAGAAATGGATGTCTCTCTCAGCCTGCAGAGTGCTGGAAGGCGGCTGGGGTCGGCAGTGGTTTACTTGAGGCCATAGCCTAAGGCTCTCTCCCTTCCTCTCTCTAAAATCAGTAAATAATTTTTTTTGTTAAACTTGAAAACCCATGGTTTCAGGAACTTTCTATCGTGTGTTCTCATGTATGAGTACCCTGAAGCTTTCAGAAAACTTTCAGTCTTCACGGTAACCCTCAGAGGTGGGAGTTTCCCTCTCGTGCAAAGGGAAGAGTGTCCTACGCGCTCACAGAATGACTGGCAGCTGCATACCCCACTCCAGAGTTACTGAAGGCCTCACCACAGACTGCCCGGAGGGCACTGTCTGCTTTCCGAATAACCAAGGTGATGACCCTGCTGTGAGAGATGGCGTCCGGTCCAGCTGTGAAACAGGTCTTTGAAGGGTTCTGTTGGAAGTACTGGTCCACTTTTTCCTCTGATAATGAGAGCTGTGACAATGCCAGATTTCCATTTTTATTTGGATTGCCAGTGGCTTCAAGAGCTGCAGCAGATGGCAGGCTAAGAATATTGCACCCATGTAGACACAAAGTTACCAAACCGAATTTGGGGCCAAGGTAGAGCTGGAAGGCCCTCTGCTGATCTCAGGAGGCCACTTGCCATCTAGTTTAAAGGGTCAGGAGAGATTGTGAAGACCAAAATGACCTTTGTGTTCTTGCTCTTCCGTAAATACAGCTTGGGATGCGATAAGGAATGGGTTTTCATTTTATTGCTCTCCCTCGTAAAACGAGGCAGTGAATCAAATTCATGTGAAGTTGGCGAAGTGAAAGACTCGCAGAGTTGTTTGGCCTGACTCCCTGCACAGGTGGTGGAGGAACGATGCGTTTACTGTGTGAACTCTGATAACAGCGGCTGGACCGAAATCCACCGGGAAGCTTGGGTCTCCTCTAGCTTATTTGGGGTCTCCAGAGCTGTCCAGGTGAGCGGTGGCATGGGGGTGCTGGGATTCTGAGGCCCAGGGCGTTGGACATAGAGACTAGGCTGGAGGCCAGTGGGAAGCTCAGAATCCTTCCCCTTCTCATCTTTTGCCAGGAATTTGGTCTCGCCCGGTTCAAAAGCAATGTGACCAAGACAATGAAGGGCTTTGAATACATCTTGGCCAAGCTACAAGGTGAGAACCTCCCAGGCACAGGCTGGGGTCAAGTCCTGGCTGCCCTGACTGGTGTGGAGCCTGGAGCCGTCACTGCTCCACCCTCAGCCTGGGACTCCTCGTCTGTACCCTGGGCAAATACCACGTTTCCGATGGGGCCTGGCTTGCAGGTGGTGACGGTTGTGGGGAGCAATTAGGTGGGTCTAATTGGCATCCTCTGAAGCCAGCTTTCTGTTCTATGCCGCAGGTGAGGCCCCTTCCAAAACCCTGGTTGAGACAGCCAAGGAAGCCAAGGAGAAGGCAAAGGAGACGGCACTGGCAGCTACAGAGAAGGCCAAGGACCTTGCCAGCAAGGCAGCCACAAAGAAGCAGCAACAGCAGCAGCAGCAGTTCGTGTAGCCAGCCCAGGCCCTGGGGCTGCAGCACACCCAGCCACCCGCTGCACTCCCTCTGCCCTCCCCCTTGTGCTTTATTATTAAAAGTCAACTTCCAGCCTGATCTCCTGTCTGGGTGGTGGGTTGGGAGTGGTGTCTGTTTGGCATCTACAGCGCACCAGACACATTACCCATGTCTGGGCCAGGCCTGCTTCTTCCCACGTCGGATAGCCATGGAGAGAGGTGCTGTGACTTGCCCAGGGTCACAGAGAGCATGCAGGTGAAGGGGTGCTAAATGCTAGACTGTAAGCTCCACGAGGGCAGGAACCTTCGTTTTGTTCTCTGCTGTGTCCCCTGTACCTGGAATAATATCTAGCACATAACAGGCACTCAATAAATATTTGTTGAATTCAGTCGGCCCCAGCTGTGGAGTCAGAAAGCTTTGGTTTGAATCTTGACTCCAGTGTATCCTGGCTTTGGGCCTCAGGCAAGTCCTATTGTTCAGCCTCGGCCACACCTGCAAAATGGGGCTGGCCAGCCCGAGGCTGTGCGGGTTGAAGGGGCAGTGTGGACACTCCAACAGTGTCAGTGGTGACTGCTGATCTCATTTCCTCTTTCCTGTCCTGTGGCTGGGAGTTTCCCCATTTTCATCAGGCAAGACCATGGACAGGAAATTAAGAAAGAACCTTTTAATGAAAATACAGTATCTGTGGGATAAAGGTCAGGTGGCCATGTCTAGGAAGGAATGTGGGGATGGGCCCAAAAGGCTTCCTGTCCCCACGGGGACAGCAGAGCCAAATGCTACCAAAAAAAAAACCAACCTGGAAGGGTAATCCAGGCCCAAGCTGCCTGCACTGCGGCCCTTGAGGGGCGAGGCCCCTCCTTTAGGGGCTCCTGCAGCCAGGCAGGGGGAGCACCTGTTCCCATGCCAAGGTCCTTTTAGTTCACTCCAACAGGAGGTGACTCTGGACAGCCCTTGAGACTTGGGAAGGGCTCCTGCCCAGCAGACTGGAGTGAAAGGTGGTCTGAGAGAAAAGGCATGCTCTGGGGCGGCGAGGGTCATAGCCAGGTGCCGCTGTGTGAGTAGCTGTGCTCCTGGCCCGCACTGAAGCCCCGAAGCAGCTCGGCCTCACCCCCGAACACCAGGCTCTCCACGTCCACCTCCAGCTCCTCTGTACAGGGACAGGTCCAGTCAGGAGACCTGGCCCACCAGCCCGCCCCAGCCGTCTTCTGCTGCAGGGCACTCACCTTGGTCTGAGTCGGAGCGCTCAGAGGACAGGCCTGAGGAGTCCAGGCTGTCTGCCCGCAGCCGCTCCCGCTCGCCCGCCCCTGCGGGCCCCCGGAGCCGCGCCAGCTGCTGCTGCAGGCTCTGCTGCTCGCTGCGCAGCTTCTCCTTGAGCCGACGGGCCCGCTGTTCCTGCTCCTCCAGCTTCTACAGAGCCCAAGGGAGCAAAGGGTGGGATCAGCCGCCTGGGGGCTCAGGCACCACCCCAACACAGCTCCACAGCAGCCGCCGTCCCTTGGTGACTGCCTGCCTGCTCCTGACAGGGCTCACTAAATCTGGGCTCCACGGGGTTCCTCCACATCCTCCAGGAACTGAGGCCCTGCTGTGCCGTGTACACAGCCTGTGAGTTCTGTCTAGCTGGGGTTGGGAGGGCAGGCAGCACAATCTCAAAGACCTTCGGGGTTTAGTCAGGTGATAGGAAGGAGTGCCCAGTGTGGTATCAAGCAATAGGGAGGGGACAGGGTGGCAAGAGTGGACTCTCAGTGAAGGAAGCAGCTGACTCTGGGTCCCAGCCGATCACCGCCATGTGGAAAGAGGCCACGTGTGGCCAGATCTCTCTGTGTCTTTAAGAGAGCTGGAAAGTCACATTTCTCATGTTCCGTGGCCTCTTTAGTGCTGCCAACTAACTTAAATTTTAGAAAACTACAGACTAAACAAAGGCCACCAGTTTGTAACTCTTGGTGAAGACCCTCCTAGGAACCCCAAGGCTTCTTCAGCATTAATGGGCTCCCCCCACCCCCACCAGAGCTCTGTCAGCCCAGCGCACCACGGACTGGAACTCCAAGGGCTCTCCCATCAGAGCCCTGGGTGGGCAAGAGTCCTCGTGAAGGGGAGCATGGGGAGGGGGCACTGGGACTGGGTATAGAGGGATGAGTGACAGCTGCCTAGGCGAAGATGGGGGAGGAGAAGTACCCAAGCAGAGGGAGACCAGGAAGAGCACCGAGAATTTGGCTTTTTGGTGGGGAATGGGGAAGAGATGAGACTAAAAAAGCAGGCCAGTGGCAAGGCCTGAGATATGGAAAGCCTTGACTTCATAGAAGGACCAAGACGGTTCTGTCAGGACCCACGGAAGGTTTTCAGCAGGAGACACACCTAAACAGACCTACCACATGCTATAAAGAATATCCTAAGGCAAGGCGGAGGACAGCCTGGTCGAGGCAAAACAGGAAGCAGGGAGTCCAGGAGAGGGTTGATGGGGCTTTAAGGAAGAAGCAATCCCCAGGTCCTGCCCACTGGCCAGTCAGCACTTGAGGGGCACACTATCCCTCTAAGAACCAGGCTAGGTAGGCTCCAGGTGAGAAACTGGGGCCTGCTGTTCAGCTAGGGTGTTACTGAGCCACATGAGGGGAATGTGAGCACCTGTGGGACAGTGTGGACAGTTTCCACACTGATTCATTTGCCACATGGCACATCCATCTGTCTCTGACACAGCTCCTGTGCCTACAGTAGCCTGGCAGAGCAGGGGCTCAATATCGAGTTGGCCAAAAAGTTTGTTTGCTTTTTTTCCGTACAATGGCTCTAGTAGCACTTAGTTTTCCTTAACTCCATTCGAAACAATTTTGTTAGATTGTATTGTGACAGCTGTCATATTAGCATGCATTTAAAAAAATCAAAATTGGTGAATTTTTGTGTAGCCATTCTAATATTGAAGATGAAAGAAAATATGCAACATTTTTGGTGTATTATGCTTTACTATTTTACTAGAAAGGTAAAAATGCAACTGAAATGCAAAAAAGTGTGCAGTGTATGGAGAAGGTGCTGTGACTGATCAAATGTGTCAAAAGTGGTTTGTGAAGTTTCACATTTTTGGCCAACCCAATACTTGTTGAAGGAAAGCATTCAACTCAGGGTGCCTGGGCCTGGATTCTGAATCTGCCTCTCATAAGCCCTGCTGTGCCTCCATTTCTTTGTCAAAAGAACCAGGAGGGCAGGAAAGGTCTCTCTGGGGATGCCTAGGGCTTTGAGTCAGCACACCCCACTCATGTCCACCAGGGGGCAGAAGCAAGGGCTCTAAGAATAAGGTGATGGCCATCCTCTCAGTCCTTGCCCTGTCCTGGCCTCTGGAGCTGCCTTCCAAAGCAGCTTCAGGACAGATTGCTCAGAACAGGAGGACTTAAAGGATGGGAGAGAGGAAGATGGAGGACCAGCCCTCTACGGTCTTAGGGGCCCTTACACATGATCCATCACATCATCTTCAATAGGCATGCCCCCCATACGGAGGAGGAAAGGAAGTCCAGACAGGCTACCTGCCTGGCCCAGGGCCTCACAGCTGGAATAGAAGTAATAGCTGTAATAACAACAGTGAACATTTATTGGGTGAATGCTGAAGCTTAAGTGTCAGAACAATTCTGAGTTATTTTTTGCTTCTCTTCCCATTTAATAAATTTGGAAACTAAAAGCACAGTGGGCCTCTCTCCGGTTTCCCCCAGCAACTCCCTCCTACACCTCTCCACGCGTCTGGCAAGCTGGCTTCAGAGTGCAGGGATAGCCCCTTTACCTGGATGTGCATCCTGGCCCTGCGCAGAAGGCTCAGTGTGGTGTATCGGGCACAGTCAGTCCCCAGGGGCATCTGTTGCTTCAACTGCTCCAGGCACAGCTTCAGTTGGGCCCTCCTGCAGGGGAAGGGGTCTGGAGGGCAGCCAGCCCAGCATTGCTAGCCAGAGGGCTGTCAGGGGAGGAGAGGCCAGAGGGAGGCAGTTCCTGGACCCAGTGCTGTCTGGGCATGGCTGGGACTCACCTGCGCTTCTCCAGCTCGTTGTGCACAGACCTGCCAATGCCAGGGAGAATGGGTGAGCGGGCGCCAGTTGCTGCCCACACCCTCAGTCTCAGGCTCCCTGGGGCTCAAAATCCACTACAGATCTCTGTTCCAAACCAGCTCAGTATGGCAACCGTGTGCCTCTGGCAGCTGAATAGCCAGGTGGAGGCAGAGACTCATGGGCAGGTTGGGGGTTGGGGGAGGTGCACATGCTGTGAGAGACCTGCTCAGGGAGCGGTGGAGTCCAAAGCCCCTCCAAGCAGTCAGGAAGGGCTTCCTAAACAGAGGTGACAGTTGAGCTGAGCCAGAAACACAAGTTACCCAAAGTGGGTAGTGGAGGGAGAGACACTCCAGTTGGAGGGAACAGCGTATGTAAAGGGTGGAGACGGGGAGAAAGAAGGAAAGCGAGCGGTGTGATAGGGGAGCACAGGAGCGAGTAGAAGTAGGACACAGAACTGGCACTACCACGGATGCTCAGGAACCAGTGCTTGAATGAATAGAGGATAGTGTTTAGGGATGGGGAGATGGCAAAAGGGGTCTGAATGTCTCCAGAGTAGGGTACCTACCTGGCCCAGAAGATGCAAGCAACAGGAGGAAGTGGGCTGAGGAGGGGTCTGAAAGGAACAGCGCCCATCCCCCGCTCCCCATACCCCTGGCCCTCCTCACCGCCCACTGTCCAGCGCGCCAGGAGCTTGGGGGGATCGCTTCCTCTTCCTGTGGACGGGCCCCGGACTTCTGTGCGGGCACAGGGACGCGTATCCGTGCTCAGCCTCTGCGAGAGAGAGCCCCCGTCCGCGTCAGGATGGAGCTCGTCCCAGCTGGCGCCCCTGGCACGGCACGGTCAGGGAGGGGCTTTTGGCGCCAGGGCCATTTTCCCAACACCTCCCAGCCCGACTGCGGACCCCTCTCCAGTCGAAGACGGGGGTGCCCCGGGCTACTGACTTAAAGCCAAGTATGCATCCTGCAAGCTGGGAGCCAAATCCAACCGAGGCCCGTGTCAGCAAGGTCGTCGCCTGGAGTCCGGCCAAAGGTTTTGCCTCACCTCTCTCCCGGCGTTCCAGGAACTCGGCTGCCTGCAGCAAGACCTGGATGTTGCTGGCCACGGGTTCCATGTCGGCGACAGCTGGCGGCGGGCGAGCCGGAGTTGAGGGCCGGAGAAGCAGCGGTACCACTTTTGTTACAATGTAACTGACACGGTGCCACAAACACAGGCGCCCGGCCCCGCCCCCTAGACGCCCCGCCCACAGGATGGCCCCGCTCTTGGCCCCGCCCTTCGGGCCGCAGCCCAGCCCCCCAAGCCGCCCGCCCCCTCGGACCCCTGCGGTGTTTGTACCTACACCAGCTCTAGGTCCGGCCCTCGGGGAAACCCCAGGCTGGGGGGTTGGTGTATCTTTCTCGCTTTGGTCAGCGACCCCGCGCTGGCTGCTAGGTGTCTCTGGGCCTCAGTTTCCAGCCCGTGCAGACAACGAGGGCCCCGCACAGAGAGTGGAGCTCTGGGGGCCTGTAGTCTCGGGAGGCCCCGGGACTCGCAGCTGCACGTGGGCGCCTCGGGGGCAGGGAGGGTGAGCGCCGTCGCCCATTGGCTGGTCGTCTCCTGCGGCTCGCTGTCGTCACCTTCGGGGCGGGGCGGGGGAGCCTCTGAGGCACTATTGGCTGCTTGCGGCTCCGCCCTCTCTCGCTGCTGGTCTACATTTTTGGGCGGGAAAAGGAGCAGGTTTCAAATTTGAAAACCCGCGATGGGGGCGGGGCTGAGCGGAGAACGGGGCCGTAGTGCGCAGGCGCCCGGGGAGGGGGGCTGGGATCCCGCTTTGCGCTCAGGAGTCCGTGCCCCGGCCTACCGGCCGTCAGCCCCCGTAGGCCCCGCAGGGCTTCCCTATTGAGGCGAAGGGGAGTAGTCTCCGGGCTTCTCCTCCTCACCTGCAGGGAGGCTGCTGTCGCTAGGAAACGTCAGTAGGGTACCTACTGACCAAGCGAGGGAAGTAGGCGAACTGGCCTGCTAGAGAGCCCTGGGTCCTGAAGCCGTTGGAGTTGGGTTCCTCTCCTGTCACCAATGTTTCTCAGCTCTGTGTCTGTGGGAGTGACCTCCCTCCTGTAGCTCGGTAAGCCCTGCAACAACAGCGACATTGCAGGACTAGACCCCACGCCCCGTGCGGTGCCCAGTAGGTAGGAGCTGCTGATTTCCTCGTCCCCAGCGGCCACCAGAGGCGGGCTTCCTCCTCCCCCAGAGCCCCTGGTTGTTATGTCCTAGCTTCCCCAAGGAGTAGCTACAGTGACTTTGAGGGGCAGCACCAGCAGGTGTGGCCACACCTGTGGGCAAAAGTTTACTGGAGGAAGACCTGTCCCTGAGCGGGTCTGCCTAGGGCGGCTGGTAGTGTGTGGATTCTTGACTTTGTATAGGAAAGACTTCACAACTTGAGTTCAGGGGATTTTGTGAGTATGTTTATGAACGCTGGGGACAGTAAAACAAGGAAGGGCCTAGGACAGAAGACGCAACAGGAAAGAGCTTAGGCGGGGCTGCCTGGCTCTCTAGAAATGTTATATGGGAAAGAAGTGAGCCTGGTGGGGCTGCTGTCAGCTCACTGAGAAGTCAGGGAAAAGGGGCCCTGGGCACAGGTTCGGGGGGTAAGCCCAAACAAGCTGTCACTGCCCATTGCTCCCCTGCTTGCAAATTGCATGGGGGCCCTTAGAGGTTAGGAGATGCACGCCTTTTGGGGAAGAAGAGGGCAAGGCACAGGAGTGCTTTTGCGCTGCGTTCTTCATCTTGAGGGTTTTAAAAGCGGGGAGTTTAGGGAAGGTCTCAGGAAAGGATCTCAATAGAATATTCATCAGTTTTTCCAGGTATGTCCTTTCAGGGTGGTGGTCTCCACTGACTGGTTGGCACCAGGACAGGGGTTACTATTCATTGTAGTTGGTCCTGGCATTGCCCCCTGGTGTTACTGCTTTTCTGGGTCTGGAGCTGAAACACAGCTGAGGCCTAGAAGTTATCTCTGGGGAGGAAAGGTCAGGGGGTCTAAACCACAGGGCCAGCCCTATACCAGGGGAGGAAGGACCACCCTGGGGGCGAGGTCCCAAGCCCGTTTGCCCATTGCTAGGCACCTGGGGCTTTCCGCCCTGGTGACCTGCATCTGTCTCTTAATTGTTTGGCCAGTTTGTTCAGCTCTCTGTCTCCCTTTCCTTATTCCACTTGCCAAGGAATTTTCTTAGCCTCTTACTGTCCTGCCTCACAGTGTCCGTCTAAGGGTGGAGGCAGGAAGATGAAAGCAGGTGTTACAAGGCAGGGGACTGTTGCCAGAGGGGGGCTGAATGTGAGACCCAGCAGTGAGGGGTGAACGAGGAGGGATCAGAGTCTTTATAAATACATAGTGCTGAGTGAGCCCAGACACATGGAAGTGAGTTCTCAGTTTCTCAGTAAAAACCTTGGAGTTTCTTGAAGAGTCACTCCCAGAGAAATCACAGACAAGCTCAGCCAGGAAATGAGCCATTCACCACCCTAACCAGTGTGAGCTCATTTTAACCGAACTAATTATACCTGTAAAGACCCTGTTTCCCAGTGTGGTCACGTTCTAGGGTTCTGAATGGACGTGAAATTTTGAGGATGGATACTATTCAACTCACTATTCAATTTATTATACCCCTTATAAAAAATAACATAAATGGAGTCACGTCAAAAAGGAGTGCCATCCCAAAGAGACTATCTTGCAGGTCTGACTTCTCAGTCCTTTGGAATGTTAAAACTGGGCAAAATAACCTTTGCACGGGGCCTAAAGCAGCATTGTATTCCAAACAAGTGTTTGCAAAGATAACAGGAAAGCAGACATTACAACCACCAGATTGAAAATAAAAGACATTCATTGGAATTGGCATCACTTGCCCTGGCTGATGTAGCTCGGTGGATTGAGCGTGGGCCTGTGAACCAAAGGGTCACCGGTTCGATTTCCAGTCAGGGCACATGCCTGGGTTGTGGGCCAGGTCCCCAGTGGGGGGCACGCGAGAGGCAACTACACACTGATGTTTCTCTCCCTCTCTTTCTCCCTCCCTTCCCCTCTGTGTAAAAATAATTAAACAAAATCTTTTTTAAAAAATAAAATAAGTTTCCCAGAGTGATGCTATTCAGGTTCCCAGATTTGCGTTCAACTTTTTTGGCTCCCCAGCAGGGGTGGTCTCCACCCTTCCGGGTCTAGTGTGGCAGAGCCGAGAGACAGCAACGCCCAGCTCTGAGCCCCTCTGGAGGACCGATGTGGTGCCGAATTTCTCTCCCGGTGTGGACCTTTCACTCATTCCTTTGCCCTCCTCTCCATTTATGCCCTAACTTTTCCACTGGTGTCAGGTTTGGCCACTGTGCTGGTCTAAATTGTTCCATCACAGGCCACTCCTGTTCCCATGGACAGGGTTACCAGGTTACTCAGGTCGCTGTCCCCACCCACCACTAAGCGACAGAGCTGCCTTCACTCCAACTTTGCCAGATGGGGTGAAGGCGCAGCTTTCCCAGCGGACGCCGAAATTCAGACCTAAGGGTTGAAGGTGTGATTACAGTTCCTTGCGTAGGGGTCACCCCTGCTTCCAGCGCCTGCAGCTGCAGCCCTGGTCCTTGGACCCCTGCTCTGGGCAGGACAAAATAAGTTGAGGTGACACGGGGAAAAAAGAAAAACTGTAGTTACACCGGCATCTTCCCACTCCCCCCCAGGCCCACCCCCAAAGCAGAAGACTATCTGGTGGGGACCCTCCCACGGCCCCTTCATGTTGAGTGTCTGAACCACGTTCATGACGGTGTGTAAGCCCACCTTTCATGCCTTTGTTTCCCCATGTTCGAAAAAAGTTTCAATTGCCCGTTTCGATGATATCTCTCCGCCCACTGGGGAGCACTGGGGGCTGTAAAATGTGTTCTTGGACTGAAGATATGTGCAACCTGGCAATCCAAATTGTTCTGGTATCTTTTGTGCCCTCTCTCTAAAAGTACATTTTAAAAAATCTTTAAAAAAAATCTTTCTCCCTCCCCCTCTCTTTAAAAATAAATAAATAAAATCTTTAAACAAACAAAAAAAAGACAGTACAGAAGCCTGTATCAGGCTTGTTTCAAGTCAAGGGAAGGGGAAGTAGGAGGAGCAAGAAGAGATTGAGGGACAAGATTGTGAAATTTCTTTGTTCTTAACCTGTCGACTCTAATCAGTGTGAGTCCAGTCACCCAGTCCCTGTAAATTTTTGATAAACAATCAAGTTCTTAAATAAGATTTTATTTCTAGAAAGAGGGAATGGAGAAAGAGAGGGAGAGAAACATCAAAGTGTGGTTGCTTCTCACGTGGCCCCTACCAGGGACCTGGCCTACAACCCAGGCATGTGCCCTGACTGGGAATTGAACCGGTGGCCCCTTGGTTTGTAGGCCTGTGCTCAATCCACTGAGACACACCAGCCAGGGCTGCCAACCGTTGTTTTTGTACACACTTCCCTGATCTCCTCAGGAGAGGCACTTTCTGGTACAGGGCTGCTTTTGGAAAACTCAAGCCACAGCAGTGTCCCTCTAATGATTAGCCTGTCATTGTGCAAGACAAAGCGGAGCTGCTGGCCTGCAGGCCATGGGAACAGAGCAGCGTGGAGATGAAGTCAGAGAGGGCAAGCATTTCACCGCTATGCTGCTTTAAGCACTGCTCAAATTCCCACGGTGATCCCCACAGGCCATCTCCTCAGGCGGCCGGTTTTCCATTGCTCTCTGCCTGACCATAAGGCCAGGCCATCGGCCGCCACCCACAAGTTGATTTGTTTCGACCTCTTCCATCAAAGTGGTGGCCTTCCAAACAGGAGCTGTGCATCCATCCGCCATGGGGCCACTTTCCACAAATCAAGCAGCTTTTCATTGGTCACTGAGAGCTGTTCACCAGGATTGCCCGGGTGGCCCACTGGCCAGGAGATCCAGCAGCTGCTCCAGTAGGTGGTGGCGGGCTCAGCCCTCAGGAGTAAAGAAACTCCCTGCCCCTCAGGTCCTCCTGGTGTTGCTCTGGTGGCAGGTTCCTGCAGACGACATTTCCATTTTGTGATGAACACTGCTGGATGCTGTCCTCCCCTACAGCATTTCTCCACCCCCAAGGCATTGTGGGCTTTCAGGTTTCAAGGTTTTTATGTCCTTAAGTCATAGGGGAAATCTCAATGAAAGCCCAAAGCAAACTAGTTGGTAATTGTCTCTCCTACAGAAATTTTCTGGCCCTGAATTCCAGCAGTCGCCACTAGGTGACATTCACAGGCAGTTGCCAGAAGCTCCAGCCAGCCACACACGGGGCTGCACCACAACAGACTCACACTGCCACTGGACACTGCCACTGGTGCCTACTGAACCCCGCCCAGTCGATACTGGGGAGTTTCCACGCCTTCTGTTTCACAAGGATGCTTCCTCGAGTCAGACACAAAGTCCGTCCCCAAGATAACATTCAGGTCAAGGGGACACAACACGTCACAAAGTCTGTTCAAAACTTCCAATTTCCATCTAAACTTCTGCCTTTAATCCGGTCAACCACAGCATTCTTCTTTTTTTAAAAAAAGGATTGTATTTATTTATTTATTTATTTATTTTTAGAGAGAAGGAAAGGGAGGGAGAGCTCCATCAATGTGTGGTTGCCTCTTGTGTACTCCCTACTGGGGAGCTGGCCTGCAATTCAGGTATGTGCCCTGACTGGGAATCAAACCAGCAAAACTTTGCTTTGCAGGCTGGCACTCAACCCACTGAGCCACTCCAGCCAGAGTTTGAATACTGTAGTTTTACAGTAAGTCTTTAAATCAAGCACTATAAGTCCCCAAACTTGTTCTCTATCTTCAAAATTATTTTGGCTTTTCATATAAATGTGAGGATGAAAAAACAAGCAGACAAGCAGACAACTTGACAGGATAACAATTAGGGTCTCTTTGAATCTATAGAGCAAATTGGGGATGAATGAACTGTTAACAATATTAATTTTCCAGTTCCTGAACATGGTGTATCTCTCCATTTATTTAGATCTTCTTATATTTCTTTCATTAGTGTGTTGAATTTTTAGCATATAGACCCTGCACATGTTTTGTTAGATTTATACTTAAATATATCATGTTTGATGGGTATTATTAAAAAATGATATTTGTTCATTTTCATCTTCCAATTATTTGTTACTGGTGTATAGAAATACAATTGGCCCTGGTGGGTGTGGCTCAGTGGATTGAGTGGCCTGAAAACCAAAGGGTCACCGGTTCCATTCCCAGTCCAGGCACATGCCTGGGTTGCAGGCCAGGCCAGGTCCCCAAGTAGGGGGCACTTGAGAGGCAACCACACATTGATGTTTCTCTCCCTCTCTTTCTACCTCCCTTCCCCTCTCTCTAAAAATAAATAAATAAAACATTTTTCAAAAAAGAACTACAATTGGTTATTGTCCATTGATCTTGTGCCCTGTGACCCTGATACATTTATGTATTAGTTCTAATAGTTTTTCCCAAAATTTTGTTATAAAAAATATCAAACCTACAGAAAAGTTGAAAGAGTTTCATACTGAACACCCACATAGGCACACTTAGAGTCTACCACTAACACCATACATACATATATATATATACATACAGCAGGCCCTCAAATAACATCATTTCCTTCAACGTTGTTTCATTATCAAACTGTATGGAAGTCCAACAACCAAGGAGTTAAAGAAGAAACATTCATCAAGACTGGTAGAAGGGGCAGAGACAGGCAGCTGAGAGGACTCAAGGAAAGACGGCAGCTGGCAGACCTAGCAGTCCCACATTCACATGCGGATAAACCAGGAGGAACAACTTGGAGGTAAGACAGACTGCGAAACCCAGGGTTCCAGTGTGGGTAAACAAAACCTCAAAACCTCTGGCTGTGAAAACGTGTGGAGGTTGCAGTGGCAGGGGAAACTCCCAGCCTCATAGGAGAGCTCATTGGAGAGACCCACAGGGTCCTAGAACGTACACAAACCCACCCACCCTGGAATCAGCACCAGAATCAGCACCAGAAGGGCCCAATTTGCTTCTGGGTAGTGGAAGAAGTGACTGAAAGCTGGTAGAGAGCTGAGCAAGTGGCACCGTTCCCTCTGTGACTCCTCCCCCACATACAGCCACAATGCAGCGTGGTGGGTTGCCCAACCCTGGCAAATACCCAAGGCTCCACCCCTTATGTAACAGGAGCGCCGAGACAAAAAAATATGGCCCAAATGAAAGAACAGATCAAAGCTCCAGAGAAAATACAACTAAGCGACGAAGAGATAGCCAACCTATCAGATGCACAGTTCAAAACACTGGTAATCAGGATGCTCACAGAATTGGTTGAATTTGGTCACAAATTAGATGAACAAATGAAGGCAACAATAAGGGAAATGAAGGAAAATGTACAGGGAACCAACAGGGATGGGAAGAAAACCGGGACTCGAATCAAAGGTTTGAAGCAGAAGGAAGAAATAAACATTCAGTCAGAACAGAATGAAGAAACAAGAATTCAAAAAACTGAGAGGCTTAGGAACCTCCAGGACGTCTTTAAACGTTCCAACATCCAAATCATAGGGGTGCCCGAAGGAGAAGAGGAAGGGCAAGAAATTGAAAACTTATTTGAAAACATAATGAAGGAGAACTTCCCCAATCTGACAAAGGAAATAGACTTCCAGGAAGTCCAGGAAGCTCAGAGCATCCCAAAGAAGTTGGACCCAAGGAAGCACACACCAAGGCACATCATAATTACTTTAGCCAAGATGAAAGATAAGGAGAGAATCTTCAAAGCAGCAAGAGAAAGGGAGACAGTTATCTACAAAGGAGTTTCCATAAGACTAGCAGGTGATTTCTCAAAAGAAATCTCCCAGGCAAGAAGGGGCTGGAAAGAAGTATTCAAAATCATGAAAGGCAAGAACCTACAAGATTATTCTATCCAGCAAAGCTATCATTTAGAATGGTAGGGCAGATAAAGTGCTTCCCAGATGAGGTCAAGTTCAAGGAGTTCATCATCACCAAGCCCTTATTATATGAAAAGTTAAAGGGACTTATCTAAGAAAAAGAAGATAAAAAATACAAACAGTAAAATGACAACAAACTCAAAACTATTAACAACTGAACCTAAAAAAACAAAAACAAAAATTAACTAAGCAAACTAGAACAGGAACAGATTCACAGAAATAGAGATCACATGGAGGGTTATCAGTAGGGGAGAGGGAGTAGGGAGACAGGGGGAAAAGGTACAGGGAATAAGAAGCATAAATGGTAGGTACAAAACAGACAGAAGGAGGTTAAGAATAGTATGGGAAATGGAGAAGCCAAAGAACTTATATGTATGAACTAAGGTGGGTGGGGGGGAGGATGCTGGAGAGAGGGGAGTGTAGGGCGGAAGGGAATAGAAGGGAGAAAAAAATGGGACAAAATGGGACTGTAATAGCATAATCAATAAAATATATTTAAAAAAACAAGGCTGACCTAACGCAGACACATCAAGCTCCACCTTTGAAGACTAATTACAGGGCGGGGCAAAAGTAGGTTTACGGTTGTGTGTGATTACTAAATAGCACAGTAATTAATAAATAACAGGACAAGCACAGACTCTGTGTGTGACCAGCCAGGTACAATCCCAAGGCCCGAGCTGAGCTATGGAAACCCGATGTCACGAAGGAAAGCTCCTCTGGTGGCCGGAGAGCAGCCCAGGCCAGAGCCAGTGGAGGAAACACATTAAACACACACACACACACACACAATGAGGTGTCCCACCCAACAACATGGAGAGAGATTTCTAGAAATTGTATGGCCAGCCCTCACAATTTTGAGAGAAATTTCTAAAACTTGTGCACATATTTTTTTTAAAAAAGCAGAAAAAAAGGAAACCAAACAAAACCCCAAAACCCACAGGATGAGCCTGTTCAGAGGCTAAGCACAAAGCCCAGGAGGACAAACGGGAAGTGACTCCGCTGGATGACACTCAAGAAAAGGAGAACTAAAACAAGACACTGTTTTTCTTTTTTTTTAAATATTGTGTTTACTTTTAGAGAGAGGGATAGGAAGAGAGAAAGAGAGGAAAACATCGATTGGTCGCCTCCTGCACGACCCCAACCGGGGACGGGGCCCACAACCCCAGCATGTGCCCTGACCGGGAACCGAACCAGTGACCATTCAGTTCACTGGCCGGCACTCGATCCGCTGAACCACACCAGCCAGGGCAAGGCACTGTTTTCATCTCTGTGGCCTGGGGAGGTGGCGTGGAGTTTGCTCTACGAGTAGTGAGTGGATCCTGGGACAGGCCAGAGTCAGCTGGGTCCCAAACATTCAGAGTCAGGGAGGCGGAGGGGAGGGAGCAAGGCAGAGCATCAAAAACCTTCAGGACAATGCCAACTAGACCTGTGGGATGGGTCCTGCCTCCCCAGGTACCTTGAAGCCAGGATGAGTGCATGCAGCCACATAATCTGCTCTGGGGTTTAGGGGAGAATCAAGGGGCCCTAGAGAGAACAGCAGAATTCACTTTCCCTGGAAATCAGCCATTCCTTTTCTACTTTCAAACAGGGTTTGAAGCTTTCTGAGTCTTGGGTGAATGTAAATTACTTCTGTCAATTGCTGGTCCTTGGTGCCAATTCAATACCAACAGTGCGGTGAGGGGGGAACTGTATTCTGTGCAGAAGAGCTCAGCTGGGAAAACAGCACCGCTGTGAGGGTCCCTGGGGCCAGGCTTTCTTCAGCTGGGCAGCTCTGCTCTGCTCCTTGCCGCTCTGTTCTGCCCTGCGCTGGTGCCCTCCACAGGGCTCTGAGACATCTTCAATGTTTCAGGTTCAGCTGGGGAAAGGCAACCTTCAGTCTTTGGTGTAAAGGAAAATGTGCCGCCAGAGCCACAGCGAAGTTAGACAGAAGTCCCCACCCCTGGTCCTTGACTGGCCCATCCTAATACAAAAGAAGACTCCAGATCTTTGCCATTTGGTCCAAAAGGCACTGTCCTGATTGAACGGTGAAGAAGCTTCTGAGGATATAGCTGCACAGCTCCAATTGGATGGGGAAAGCTTCGGTCCTATTGGCTGGAAGAGGATTCCAGGAGCTCCTTTGTAAAGGCTGGCTCAGCTGGCAGGAATACGGTGCAGGCGGGCAGTTCAGCACAGGCTTCTCCCTGAAGAGCAGTTTGCGTAAGAGGCCCGTGTGCAGAAATGGTTGCTGGCTCTTTTTTTTTTAAAATTTTGAGCCCAGTTGGCCACCAGGAGCCCTCCTTAGTAGGTATCTTTTTGCTCAGGGTCCACACCTCCTAATTAATTTGGACTCTAGAATCAGCATTTAGGGAAAGTGGTCTTTTCATTAAATAATTGAAGTCTCTCATGAGTCAGTTAGAGAAGGCTGCCCAGTGGCTTAGCCAAGCAGGGGTTTATTTTTCTCCCCGGAGAGGAAATGCTCGGCACCAGGCTTGCGGGGCTGGTAGAATGGCACAGACAGCCAGCTCTGCCTGCTTTTCTGCTAGCCATCCTTAGCGTGGGGTGTTTGTCCCCAAGTTCACTGCTTGGTCTGAGGTGGCCACTGCATTGCCACACATCAGCTGGACAGCCGAGGAAAGAGAAAGACTGGGGCAGAAGGGCGATTTGGATGAACTATCCCCTTCAAGAATATTCTGGAACTGCCACCGATGCCTCCCAGTAACTTCTCCCTAACCATTGAGACCTAGAGGAAGCCACCCCAGGTGACATCTGTGCTTGATAGCAGGGTGGGGTAGTCATTACATATCAGGAAGACAGTTAGCGGTTCCCCCACCGGGGTCATATGAGACTTGTATTTTCTTTTTCTTTCTCTTTTTATTTTTATATAAGATCTTTTGTTGTTTGCAGGTGATATGATCTTTTTTTGACATCTTACAGCCCTGGCTGGTCTGGCTGTTTGTTGGAGCATCGTCCCCATGCACCAAAAGGTCGTGGGTTTGATTCCCTGTCAGGGCACATACCTAGGTTGAGGGTTTGGTCCCCAGTCAGGGTGCTTATGGGAGGCAATCGGTCAATGTTTCCCTCTTGCACCCGTGTTTCTCTCCCCCCCCCCACATACATCCCCCTGCTTCCTCTCTCTCTAAAATCAATAAATGTGTCCTTGGGTGAGGATTTAAAGAAAAAACATTACAGATACAATTGCTGATATATTTGCTCTGATTAGAAAATAAGAAAGTCGTTGAATTCTGACTTATTCAACATAAAATTTTCCTATTTTTAAAAGAGGAATTAGAAAATATAACAGAAAAGACTTAATAAACTAGATTAGTTAACCATACAATAAAATTAGAATTAAGCCATGAGAACTACTCAGAGATTTTTAGACAGAAAACTGCAAACTTTACTGAGGGACGGAAAACAACTGCATGTATGGGAAGTCCGTGCTGCTGACTGGAGAGAACCATCGAGACGACCACTTGTAATAACGCTGGCGGCTAGCAGTGAGTCCTCTGTCTGGGGCAGGAATCAAACTGCGCTTACCAGGTTTCTGCACGTCTCGGTCTCGGTCCGGAGGCAGACAGGACAGTGATCCCCGATTTCAGATAACAGTGGAGTGCCCCCTCCCCAGCTTTATTGACATATGACTGACACATGCGATTGTGCAGATGAAGCTGTTTTCCTTGGGAAGTTTGGGAACAAGTTCAGGGAGCTACTCAAACAGGTATAACAGGCTCAGGCAGATGCTGCATGAAAGTTGTCTGCGGTTGTTTCAGGGCTGGGAGGAAAAAGGGAAGTCAAGGCCATGCCAGGGTTCAGTCTAGAGTCTAGCAAAGCAAGAAGACAGCAGGGCCTGGAAGACATAGGTGTGAGGCCCAGAAGAAGTGGCTACAACTTACAACAAAGAAAGGAAGACAAAGGGCGTATGGCCACACCTGAGGGGAGGGGACACAGCCAAGGAAGGAGATGGAGACAACCCCATGGCTTTGGAGTGTTAGAAGGATCCGAGGTCCTGGCTGGCGTGGCTCTGCTGGTTGGAGGGTTGTCAGGATGTTTCTCTCCCTCTCTCTCTCTCCCTCCCTTCCCCTCCCTAAAATCAACAAGCATGTCCTTGGATGAAGATTAAAAAAAAAAAAAATTATCTTGAAAAAAAAGAAAGAAAGAGAAAGGAAGGAAGGAAGGAAGGAAGGAAGGAAGGAAGGAAGGAAGGAAGGAAGAAAGAAAGAAAGAAAGAAAGAAAGAAAGAAAGAAAGAAAGAAAGAAAGAAAGAAAGAAAGAAAGAATTTGTATATGGGAAATAACCCAAGTGAAAAATGAGGCACCGTGCCCTGGCCAGTGTGGCTCATTGGGTTGGGCATCTCCCTGGAGGGCGAAGATCGCTGGTCCAGTTTCTGGTCAGGGCACATGACTCGATTGCAGGTTTGGTCCCCCGTGGGGTGCAAGAGGCAACTAATGGATGTCTTACTCCCTCCCTTCCTCTCTCTCTAAAAAAATAAATAAATAAATATTTAAAAAAAACTAGGCAGTGTGCTGTCATGGGGGCTCTGTACCTGGCTGAGGGTGGAATACATTTGCCTAATGCTAATAATCATTTATTTAGCTGAAAATAGAGATATATTCTGAGGTCAGAGAGAAGGCGAGATGTAAAAGCTAAACCTCAAGTATCATACAAGGAAATAAATATATAATGCTGAAAACTTACAAATCAAGACAAAAGCAAGACAAGTGTATGATATAGAAAGACAAAAGTAACTACAAGTAAGATCTAAAAGAGTTGAAAGTCACCGTAGGCAGTGTGGCTTAGAGGACTGAGCACTGGCCTGCAAAACCAAAGGGTCGCCAGTTCCATTCCCAGTCAAGGCACACGCCTGGGTTGCTGGCCAGGTCCCTGGTGGGGGAGTGCGTCAGAGGCAGCCACACGTTGATGTTTCCCTCTCTTTCCCCTCTCTAAAAATAAGTAAGTAAAGTCTTTTTTTAAAAAAAGTTGAAAATCATTGTTCCTGGACCAAGGGAGAATGGTCATTTTTTTGTTGCTATGGACCTTTGGTGTATTTTACTTTTAAATTATTTCATATCTTATTTGATGTGTTCTTAAAAGCAAAACAAATTTGGTATTACCTGTAAATTATTTCAATTAACCCATACAATTATTTGTTTTTAGCAAGGTCTTTCCTTTCCTTGGTGGAAAACTCCGTTCCCACGTGGTGACTGGCTTCCCCTGTGAGAATTTGATCCCTTCTGAGTCAAAGCATTTCTAGGGTACGCGTCGCCGAGCCAGTGTCTGCCGGGGTCAACACCCCCACTGACGTGGCGAGCTGGCTTGTTTAAGGGAGCTTGTTCTCCCGCGCTGTGCAGGGATGCGCAGGAACCGAACCAATTCAAGTGTCGACGGTAAGAATTACACGTTTAATTTGCATTCCAGATTTAAATTTCTACAAGCAGGTTTAAGGGAGAGGCTCCTTATCAAAACCCGGAGTCAGATAACTCAGAACTGCGGGGGTCGGGGGGGGTGTGCCGAGGGGGAATAATCTACCGCTGGGTTTAAAATGTGGCTCCAACCCCCAATTTCGGGGTTTCAAACCCAGCCAAGGAGAACCCAGCCGTCACCCCTCGGACGAGGCGCCGGCGAGCGGCTTGTTCCTAGAAACCGGGACACGCGGACGCTGTGCCCGGGATGAGCGCGGCCGAAACCCGCACCGGGGCGCGCCCCCAGGGTGGGAATTTCCTTACTGAACGACTGCCGCGCCCGGAGCGTCTGCTGGACCGAGCTGTGGGAGGCGCTTCCCGGGGTCTCCGCCCGCCGCCCGCCCCGCGGCCGGAAGCGGAAGCGACAGCGGAAGCGGAAGTGGAAGTGGACGTGAGTGCTCGGCGCTCTGGAGTTCCAGCGCTGCTTTCTGGGAGAGAGGGGGACACCCTTACCGGTTGGCCTTGATGTCCAAGGTGAGGAATACTGGATTCTCCCCACTCTCGTGCCAAAACAGGTACAACATTTTACTGGGCTTTTTATTACTATCACGGGGTCCCAGCCAGTCTCGGTGGCGGTTTGACTGAGCCGCCAAACAATGCCGACGGGACCCCGAGGCCCTGACCCAGCGCGCCCCGACCTGTGGTGCGCACAGCGCCGCCCTGCAGCGCTCGTTAACCAGTGCGGACTCCCGGGCTCCGCCGCCAGCACCTGGGCTCACCGAGCCGGTGACGCGCAGAGCCCGCCCTGAGCCCCGGGGCCGGCTTCCGCCCGCCTCCTGGACGTCCACAGCCAACCTCCCGAGGCTGGAGAGGGGCACTCGCATTTCTCAGGCCTGGGCTCCTCAGCTGCACAGCACGTTTATTGCACAGTTGACCCTTGAACGCAGGGGCTGGGGGTGCCGGCCCTCCCCGCCTCAGACAGTCAAAAATCGCATAAAACTTTTAAACCCCCTAAACTTCATTTTCCGTCAGTATCTGCTGTGGATTTGTTCCAGGACCCCCTGCGGATACCAAAATGCGCGGATGCCCAAGCCCCCTGTATAAAATGGCATAAAACAGTGCATACAGTTGGCCCGCCACATCCACGGACTCCCATCTGTGAATCAAAACAGCACCGGTATTTCCTGAGAGGGAAACAAACTGCAAAGAAGTGACCTGCACAGTTCAAGCGTGTGTTGTGCAAGTAGGTGAAGTAGGTCAGTAACCACTTTGACCCTGTGAATCTGGTGTGTGGAGGAAGTGCCCTTCCGCAGAAAGAAGTGGGAGGAGGCAAGTGGGTGCACGTTCCCACGGGTCAGTTAATAGAGGGAGGAGGGGTGTGCCCCTAGTCCAAGTGTCCCCAATGTGGACGGCAGAGTCGACACAAGATGTTGAATGCAGGCTCCCATGTGCAGTGGGAAACACTGGTCTTCCACCAATCAGCTGCCAGCCCACCTTTCTATGCTGTTGTCGGAACTCCAACCTGTTTTCCCAGGCTCCTCCGCTGGCTGGCCCCAGCTGGGTCTTGCTGATGGAGGGGACTAGGTGGAGATTGGAAGGGGAAGGCAGAAGAGGCTGACTTGGGGCAAAAGTCCAAGGCCAGCAGCAGCTGCGCTGGCTGAGGCACAGACCCTGTGCTGTGTCCACATAAGTGCCAGCTGTACCCTGCTCCTTCCGCATTGGGCTGTGCCTCCCTTGGAAGTCCAAGTTCCCGTCACCAGGTTCTACCTTCTCAGAGGTCTGAGCACTGACCACAGGGCACTCAGAGCTCTGGGGTTCTGGTAACATCACCTGTTCCTATTGTTCACTCTGGGAGGTGTCTGCTTCCTGCACTGAACTTCTGAGATAACTCAGGGCCCCTGTTTGCTCATCCCCCCCCCCCCCCTCCCCACTGTCCATCGTAATCAACACCCTATGCTCTGCTCGGAATACTTGATGGGATGTGGTTTCTAGACTGGACGCTGCATCACACAGCCTGTACTCAGCCTTGAAGGCAGCAACTGCGTCCTGCCTAGTTCCTACTAGCTCGTTGCTAAAGATGTGCTCAATTAATTAACTAGCCTCAAGCCCATGACAGAATTAAAACTGAAGATTTAAGGAATTATGATAAAACCATGGGAAAGACTTTCAGTGCAAATATGCATTGTCAATGTTGTTGATAGAAATCAAGAAATGCCAGTTATTGATCATGAGATGTTTACAAGAAAGTTGCCATTTTAAAATGCATATAAACATACACTGAAATATATATGGAAAATACACAAAGCTTAGGGGAATGGCTCCATGAATTTCCACCCCATTTCCTTCAGCTCAGCCAGTGGCAGGTTTCCCTCCACCTCTGCCCAGCTCTTCCTACCCCTTTAACCTAACCTTCCCCTCAGCCACTGTCGTGGGTTGAACTGTGCTCCCAGAGAAAGGCTTCGTTGAAGTCCTAGTCTGCAGCCCCTCAGGATATGACTTTACTTGGAAATAGTGTGTACCTAACCAAGATAAGGTGAGGCATGGGGGTGGCTAATCCAGTATGACTGGTGTGTTACCAAGGGAAGTCTGGAGACAGACAGAAGGCAGCGATGGAGCCAGAGACTGGAGTGTTGTGTCTACAAACCAGGAATTGCGAGAACTCAGGAAGAGGTGAGGTGGGGCTCCTGCCAGAGTCATCAGAGGGAGCGCGGCCCTCCCACACCGAGACTCAGGCTCCAGCTCAGAACTGGGACAATCCGTCTGTTTAGAGCCACCCACTCTGGGTTTTGGCCACGGCAGCTCTACGAAATGCATACAAGTGCTACAGGGCACGTATTTCACTTTTATTTGACCTGATGCCCCCGTCTTCTGTCCCTTTGGTCTGTGTTGTGTCCTAGTGGCCAACACTGAGTGGGTGTGTGAATGTTAGCTGCAGTCCAGAGCAGACGTGTGTGCATTAGAGAACCTGGGGACAGACGCAGGGCTGGCTGCTGTTAGCCACAAACAGAAAACATGACTCACAGCAGTTTTGAACAAACACAGATTTACTTTTTCACATAAAAGCCCTGTGGTCGGCAGTCCAGGCTGCAGCAGCACCTCAGCCATGTCAAAAGACCTGTGCTCCCCTGGCCTCCGCGGTCACAGGGGGCCTCTCCACCTTCAGAGACACCACACTCCGGCAGGAAGAGGGGGCAGTGGCCGGCGCACCCACTGCTGCCTGATGCAGTTACTGAGAACCTCCTCAGCTGACTGCCTCAAGCATCCTCTCTGGCTCCGGCACCCAGAAGGAGCTGGGAGGTTCAGCTGAGTTTTCAGCCTTCGGGCCAAGGCCATGGAAGAGGAGGAAGGTGAGGGGCAGTATCAAGATGGAGCCGTCCGCCGAGCCCCAGCCTCGGTGGCGCTGCGGCTAGTGCAGAGGAATGAATGCGTCAGGAAAGGTGCTGCTGGCACAGTGGGCTGGACGTCAGCATGGAGGGGACAGCCAGACCCCAACATCACTCCCCACACAAAAATGAACTCCCAATACGCTAAATGCTAAATCTGAAAAGGAAAATGTAAACACTTCTGGGGGCTAAATCTTTGGAAAAGATTAGCGAGTGGCATTAAAATGTAACACACACCATTAGAACAGCAGAAAGAGAAGCACGCTGGGAGACGTCTGCAAAGGGTCTGACACAAGAAAAAGGGGCCGAATCAATGCCCCTCACAGGAAGAACAACTGCCATCTTGGGGGACGCCCAGGTCTTCAACCTGACTAGTAGAGAAATGCAAATTAAAACTTTGGCTCTGGCTGGTGTGGCTCAGTGGACTTAGTGCCAGCCTGCGAACCAAAGGGTCACTGGTTTGATTCCCAGTCAGTACACATGCTTGGGTTGCGGGCCAGGTCCCCAGTTGGGGGCACACGAGAGGCAACCACACACTGATGTTTCCCTCCCTCCCTTCCCCTCTCTCTAAAAATAAATACAAATCTTAAAAAAAACTCTGGCACCCATCAGACTGTCAAAAATTAAGCACTCCAACAGTATCAAGTGCTAAGAAGGGGGCAGAGGGGATCTCAGTAACCAAGGTGGAGGCAGATCGGATAAAACCTACCTTGAGAACAATCTGACACCCAGTAAAACCGAATGCACGTGAGCTACAACGCAGCAGTTCCTGCACTCTGCGCGCGAGGACGGGCTCTGGTGTCCAGAGCAGCACTGGGTCCTAGAACAAAGCCTGGAAACCGTCCAGATGTCGGCTGTGCGGAACGGGTACACTGGAGTCCGCTCCTGCCATGGCTTGAGTGGCATGTCATGCAGGCTCCCAATGTTAAGTTTTAAAAGCTGAGGAATACTCTGTGTACATTACCATTATTTATAATTTTTTAGGATGCAAGACAATACTGTGTACTGAGGGAGACACACTTCCATGCTAACATTTTTAAGAAACACATAACATGCCCACCAGTAGGTGAGGGGATCAAAAACTGGTGCATTCACACGATTGAATACTACGCAGCAGAAAGAGCCCCTCCCTTCTGCGGCAGCATGGATGGAACTGGGGAATGTTACGCTAAGTGACGTCAGCTAGTCAGCCAAAGACAAATACCATATGATCTCACTTATAAGAGGAAACTAATGAGCAAACGACATGGAAACACGGAACGGACTGACTGGCCAGAGGGGAAGGGGCAAATCAAAGAACGTGATGAATGACCCATGGACATGGACCACGGTGTGGGGACTGTGGGAGCGGGCAGTGGGCTGGGTAGAGGAGGGCAGAGGGGGAAAATTGGGACAACTGTAATAGAATAACAATTTTTTAAAAGGAACACAGAACCAACCAGAATCAGCAGCCATCACCTCTGCAGGGCAGGGTACACATTTAGGGCAGGGACAAAGGGATGCCAGTGTGTCAACGCTTATTTCCCAGACTAAGACCCAGGAATACAAATTTATATTTCACTTTCATAGGAGGAAACAACTTTTAAATGCCCATGGCAAAAGCATAGGTGACGGCATCACCATCCGTGTGTGAGAACAGGCTGGTGGGCCGGAACATCGGTCCTTGAGCAACAAGCTGTGGAAAGGATGCAAACAGGACCCTGGCAGCCAGGCACAGCCCGCGGTCACCTGACCCTCTGCCTGGCCACTGGTCCAACATCGGCGGGCTGTTGAGCCTGCTCACTGGTCAGCACCACCAGGGGGGTCCTTTTAAAACCACCATGCCCGGGTCCCACCGGTTTATACCAGAACCGGAGAACCAGGCCGGCCCGCGTTCATTCTCCAGATGACTACTGCACAGTGAAGGTGAGAGCCGTGAAGGTGCCAAACTGCCTCGTGATTCGGGACTTCGGGGAGGGCCAAGTTAGGGGCAAAAATTAAAGTCCGAGCACAGCAAGTGTGGCTCTGCGGCAGCCATGGAGAGTTGCTGCGCGTGGGTGTGGACACCGGGTCCCGGGAGGGAGGTGGTCAGGGGCGGAGCGGCCTGCCCTAGTGGGTCTCCGGCGTCCGCCCGGCCAAGTGCTGTGGAGCGAAATGAGTTAACACGCGGCAACTGCTCAGAGCCATGGCCGGCACACGTAAGCACCCAAAGTTAGCTACTTTTCAAGTAAAGAAACCGTTTCGGGGAAGGGCTCAAAAATGCTCCCGTCACAGGGACCCCGTTTACTCTCATGACTTCATGAGCGGGCTCCCAGGCCCGTGAGAGACGCAGATCAGACTCCCGGGCACCGTGGGCCTGTGGGCCACCTGCGCATCTAACCTGTGAGACACTGCGGGCAGCCGGTTCCCCGCGGGCCAGCGACAGGCTCGGGACAGACTGAGACGGGGAAAAAGAAGTTCCCACCTGCCCTCTACTACTATACTGCCTACTTTTTATGGTGAGAACCTGGCAGTGTACATCACAAAGAGCCTGGTTGCAACAGGATGACAGGGTTGCTTTTGCTTTTAACATGGAGCCTCACATGCTCTCCAGCTGTGAGGGTGAAGATGCTGAAGGTGGCTCTGGATCAGTCGGGGACACAGTGTTCTAAGGCAGGCCGGCTGGTCAGGGTGGGAGGGCTGGCGGCGGTGACAGGCCGTGGTCTGGGTGCAGTCACGAAAATGCCACATGGCAGCACTTCCTGTCAGCTGCTTTCTTCCACTCCTTGTGATACTTCAGTCCCTTCAACGCACCCCAAAGGGAATACCACTACTGATCCCAATCTGCCCCCTGCCAGTAATCCCTTCCAGATCATCCTGGAACCCTCTGCATGGCACCCCAAATCCTTCCCCCACCAGACCCTTCCACCTAGAGGCCCAGAGCACCTGTCCCCATGACCCCATGCTATGTGACACTGGGCAAGCTTTGCTGACAGGAGAGCTGTGTCCCCCCAGGAACCTGGAGCACAACACCTACCCGAGGGCATGAGGCTGAGCGTGGGAAGCCTGGCTACCTGGAAGATGTTGGAAGAAAACAACGGCCCCTCAGGGGCAACCACACAGCTGAGGGTGGTTATCTCACTTTATTCAGGAACAGCCTCACTCCGGGCCCCACCAAACTGCTCCTCCAGCCTTACTCGAGGGTCTGCCTTGGGGAGCTCACAGGCGGACACACAGCCCAGGTTCCCTGCTCGGCCTTCTCTTCTGCCACACGCATGTGGCACGGAGCAGAGTCACTGCTCATGTCCTCAGGCACCCACCCGTGCAGTGGGGGAGCCTCCAGTGTTCAACAGCCACCTGCTGGGGCCTCAGCCCAGCTCCAGGACAGACCCCTGCTCCTGAGACGCTAGCCACGGGCAAGGGTGTCTGTCTCCAGCAGTGGGGACACCAAACCCCATTCCCCAGCCCTGCAGCCTGTCCCTGCTGGGCAAGAAGCAAAATGTACGAAAATACTTTAATTATTTCTTTGAAACTGTTAAGAAATAAGATCATCTCGTTTTTCTTTTACAATCTCAGTAAAAAAAAAGTTCACATTAGTGCCGAAGGCTAAAGCCAGGCCCCCAAGCCAGACGCCGGCCACTCAGTAGAAACGCTTGTTGCGCTCCTGCCGCTTCTGGAACACCACAGCCCCCACCACGGCGCACACCACGATGCCCAGGAGCGCGCACAGCAGCAGCAGGAACACCCGCCACCCCGTCAGGGGCCCGCTGCGGAAGTTCCCCGTCGGGTCGTCCACGTTGTCTGAGGGAGAAGAAAGGGGGAGATGAAGTGGCAAAGCAGAGGGGCCGGGCAGCTCCCAGCAGAAGGGCGGTGGCCCCACCCACTGTGGAAGCTGTGGCTGCCCACACTGCACCAGCGAGGGGCAGACATTGGACATGGGGCGACCCCAGAGATCGAGGCCTGGGGTGCCTTTCTGCTGCAAGGAGCCGGTGGACACTGGAGTCCTGGGCTCCGCTAGAGCCCGCTCTGCCTGAGAAGCCCAGGACCTGCTTTCACAGGCCCACCTACCTCCCCCATTCCCCCACCGGTGCAGAGGTCTGAGGGCTCTATCCACAGAAACGCAACACTGGCCGAACGCTGGCCTGACTCACACCTGGATGCACCTGGTGGCTCCAATGGGGTCCCAGGCCCCTACCCTGTCCTACTCTGGCCTCACCACGCAGCTACCCACTAGCCCTGTCAGTGACACAGATGAGTGCCAGGCCTGGAATGCCAGCCATGAGCCACCGACATCTTCCCTTCCCAGAAGACCCCTGGCACAGAGAAAGTCATGGCTGCTGACTGAACCAGGGGCTCCCAGGGTTCCCAAGGACCCTCTGTTCCCTTTCCCGCTTCAGTGGCCTACGGCAAATGTTTGACTCTCAAAACATTTAAAAGTAACCTGAATCTTCAAAAAGTGAGCTGTCACATAAACGCTGGGTCCATTTCAGCTCACACTGTGAGTGGTAACCATGGGCTGGGCTGAGAGGGTTTCCCCACACACAGGGGCCTCCCTTGCCCTTACCCCAGCACCAGCTGTGGGAGGAAGCAGACTCCAGGTGCTCCTACACTGCTCGTTAGCATGGCTTGCTGATCTAAGAGTCCAGGCCATAACCACAGCCAGACCCGCAAAGGCAGGGGGACCACAGGCACGCACCACACTGGCCTTGGCCCAGCCCCAGTCCCAACTGGGAAGGGCCCCGAACACATACCTTTGGGCGACTTGAGGAAATTGACACTGGGCTCGATCTTGGTCCAGTCGATGTTCTCCTCGTCGGGGGTGTGCTCTACCATCAACTGGAACAGCTTCATAGAGATGATGTCGTGATTGTCTGCGGGACCAAGAGTTAGCTTGTACGGGACCTGAGCCCACTTTGGGGCACATGGCCCATGCTTCCTCCTGCATATAAAATGGCCAGGTCCCTGGGGAAAACCCTGCTCCTGCCTGGCTGTGGGCGCGGTCCTGATGCACAGTCAGCGACTGCACCTGAGACATGAGGAAGGCCCAGTGCAAACAGACCAGGCCAGGAAGAACCTCTGCCTGACTGCCACCAGTGACCCATTTCTGAGACTGGGAGGCCAGGGCTCATGGCCAAGAGGCGGGTCCCAACTGTCAGCTCCGCCAACTGACCGGAATCTGAGGAATGGCCTGGAAAGGGGGGAGCTAAAGAGCAAGAACCCAGTGGCCAGGTGGGCAGAGCCCAGTGGCACCTGACAGCCCAGGGACACAGCCAACTCCAGAGTCAGACTGCAGTTCCCATCCGCGCTCTGCCACTTCCTGGGCATGAACCTGGGGAAGTCCCCTCATCACTCATATCCCCAATGGTCTCTGTTGGGTGACAAGGGAAAGAGACCACTCGTCACCTAAGCATATGTCATGTGACTTGACGGACAGCACGCAGGCATCTGGAGTGTGTGTGCAGTTTTACACAAGGGAATCAGGGAAGACCCCACCGAGGAAGTGACATCTGAGCAAGACGTGAGGATAAGAGCGAGACACAGGCATGAAGGCCCGAGGCAGGAGGGCCCTGGTGTCGGAGCAGCTTGGGACACGTAAACGCAGAGCTGGGAGCAGAACACCAGAGGTGGCGGGGTGGGGGAGGGGCCGGCACTAGGGCCCAGCAGGCCATGGCTGGGACTGGTGGTGGCCTTGACTCTGAAAGAGCAAGGAGCTACCATAGAGATCCGAGCGGAGACCCAGTGACACCTCTTGTGAGTTTTATGGGATCGCTCTGGCTGCTGAGCTGGGAGAGACTGTCAGGGGCTGGTGACCCCCAAGGGAGGGGATCACTTGGGGGCTCCTGCAGTTGTCTAAGTGAGGTAGGGTGGTGGCCAGGACCCTCTAGGGAGTGAGGGAGGGACGAGAGGTGGTCTGCTCCACTGCGGAGACAAAGCTGGTGGGGCTCGCCGATGGATGGCAGGGGGCATGTGAAACAAAAGGGAAGTCCAGAATGACAATAAGGTTTTTAGACCGAGCAACTAGAGGACAGAGGTGTCATTTATGTCTTGGTGGCAAGATGTGGTCATCAGCTGTAGGCATGTGAAGGCTGAGACACCCGCTGGACAGCCGAACGGAGATGCTGAGTGGGTCGGTGATGACCCTGGGCTGCAGGCAGAAATCTGGAGTCTATGGGTCCAGTTCAAAGCCTCCTAAAGAGAGGGGCCGGCGGCTGAGCCTGCTCACGGGCTGAGCCCTGGGCATGCCCAAACTGAGCTGACACGAAGAGGCGCGCGTGGAGCCGATGCAGGAAGTCCGAGAAGGAAAGAGACCAGCTATGCCGCGAGCCCCAGCAGACAGGGAAGGTCACAACTAAGACTTAGCACCCTGCGCAGCCCACTCACCAGACAGGTCACCGGTGCCAGCCGAGGCCCCAAAGTAGTAGCCAGTGGGAAGGCGGACTCCTGTGATGTCGATACAATTCTTCCACTCATTCTTGTCCTCCAAGTCAGTCATCACCTGCAGACACCCGGCAGGTAACGCACGCCACAGGCCCAGCCTGCCCACTTCCCCCGCAGAGCCAGTCGGGCAGGGGACACCCCCCCCCCCTTCCTGCTGCTGCCTGCTCACCGTCAGACGGCCCCGGGAGTAGCGCACAGCCAGAAAGGTGTCGTGGTCACGGTTGCGGAAGTCAGCCGTGCAGCCCGCCAGCTCGGTCCAGCGGCCATCCTTGCTGTGGTCGTAGGACAGGGAGCCATTGTTCACCATCACCGAGATGTACGGGAACACACGCTAAGACCAAGACATCGGTTACTCCACAGACAGCCCAGCCTGCGAAGCGGCAGGGCCCCCCACCCCAATCCCTGGAGGCACCTTGGGCTGGGACCAGGGAGAAGCCCCTGCCCCTAGCCCTTCCTGCCCTGCTGCATGGGAGGGAGCAGGGGCCTACCTCTGTGGTCTCGTCATTGGGGTATGTGTCCAGGAAAATGGCTAAGCCATGGAAGTTGTCTTTGCTTCCAAAAACAGGCCCTGGGATGAGAAGAGATGCTCTAGTCATGGGGAACTGGGGCTGTACTAACCTGAAGGCCAAAGTAGTGCCAGTGGGGGTGGGGGTGGGGGTGGGGGTGGGGGCGACGGCAGCCTATAGTCAGGCACCGGGAAAGAGACTAGGTCTCTAAAAGCAAAGCAGGTGGTCTCGGGTACGGCCAAGAGGACTCGCGTTTAAAGCCCAAACGTCAGGGGACAGCAGCCAGCCCTGTGCTCTAAGTGTCCAGTGACAAGAGGGCGCCCAGCCTGTGAAGATGGGGAAGCCCCATCCTCTAACCCAGGGGTCAGAAGCTTTCTGCCAAGGTCCAGAGAGGAAACACTTTGAACTCTAAGGGTCACATACAGTCTTCTTTGCTTCTGCTTTTTAGAGGTAACGCTTTAAAATGGTGAAGCCACTCTTGGCTGGTGTGCAATGGCAGGCCGCGTGGCGCAGAGTTAAGCTGCAGGGTCCGGCCCCTCTTCTTCCCCAGGGAACGACCCCCAGCCAACCCGAGGTCCCAGGGCTCCTCAAGGAAGAGCAGAAGCACCCTAACAGGAGAGTGCAGAGTGCAGGACCCTCAGCCACAGGGGCCCTACCGTGCACGAGGCGGTCCCGAGTGTACCACAAGGCAATGCCGTCTCCGTGGAGGTTCTTCTTCCCAGTGCCGTGCACTTTGAAATGGACGTGCATCTCCCAGTCCTTAAGGAAGCAAGGCTGCGGGGGGCAGAGGGCCTTCCGCTAAATGGGGGCCAGGCAGCCCAGACCCTGCCCATCGAGACTAGGCCCTCCCTGGAAGGGGGCCAGGCAACCAGGCACAAGCACCACAGTCCAAAGGACCCTCCAGCTTTCTCAGCAGGAAGAAAGGGGGCTGCTGGGCCTCCCAGGTAAGGAGGGGGAGGCCACAGTGTTGCAAGGCTGCCTCAGGCCCAGAACCCACCCAGCCCAGCACCAGCCTTCCTGACTTTGATTCATTTCCCTCAAACCAGCCAAACCCGTCCGCCCTGTTTTTCTCTCCATCCTCAGTGCTCCTGCCCTGGGTCTTGTGGAAGGATCACTATCCCCTCTGGAGCCACATATTTACAGAAGAGAAAACACATTCAGAGATAGAACAACAGCCCACAGCAGGTCCGATGGCGTCACACCCAGGCCTGTCTGAAGCGGAACCTTGTGCTGACTTCTGTCCCTCCCATGGCCTGCAGGCCCTCAACACGAACTGCATCAGCTCCTTTCCAGCCTCCCACCCCCACTATCCTCCCTTCTAACAACTTTCCAAACTGAGAGACTCAAATTGGGCCTGGCTGACTGCGTACCCCATGCTCTTGGCCGGCAGCACACCTCCTGACTCCTGCAGCCCCAGCCCAGCCCGTGTGGCGACAGCAGCAGGGCAGGGGGCAGAAGGACCATACCCTGGAGCCTCTGGGCTACTGTGACCTGAGGGAAAACAGATGCTCCCTGGCATCAGGAATACCAGGGGCAGGGCTGGGCACTGCTGCGGCAAGAGAGGGGGCCTGGCCTCGCCCACCAGGAAGCTGCTCATAAAAACTCCAGTTAACACATCCTTTGAAAAGAATCCACGGAGGGGAAGTCTGCAGATGAGTGTGTGAGCAAGTGATCAAACAAAGGCCCATCAGACAAGCAAATGAAAACAGATATTGTTGACCTATCTAATCGGCAACTATTAAAGAGATCACCAGTAATACCCCGGTGAAGAAGGGTTGGAGAAACACACTCAACCAGCGGGACTGTGAGTGCTCCCTCCTATCTTCCTCGGGGCAATTTGGCAGTTGCTGCCTTTTAATGGGATGGGCAGAGCCACAAGCACTCACATTTAAAGATTTCAAAACAGTATCAGCGCGATGTTCGCATTCGAGACAGAAGGGGACCAACACGTGCACAGGGAAAGAGAAATGAAAGGGCTACGAGGAGCCGACATTAGCGGCAGGTGACTCTGGGAGGGGACATTTACTTTCGAGGTTTGAATTTTGTGTAAGGGATGTGCTGCCTCTGTAATCAGAGAAAATACTCAGAAACAAAGACCTTCCCGTCCCACCGTGGGCAGACTGCCTTGTGCACTCACGAGTTCACCAGACCCAGTGTTCCAGCTCCGGGCACCGGACACCCAGCAGGTGGGACCCAGCCCGGCCCAGAGGACACGGCGCGAGCAGCCACCTGCGAGGCAGCTGCCAGTCTTGTGAAATCAGCCTTCCTGGTTCTTGATGGCTCACTGGCTCTGGGAAAACGTGCAGATTCCAGGCGGGTGAGTGAGGGGGATGAGAACAAGTTCTCAAGGATAGACAGACAAGAAACCCGAGTCCACAGCCTGCTGAGGGGGCGCACCGCCCGCTTTGTGTTGGGACCACAGACAGTAAGCCCAAAGTAAGAATGAACGAGAAGGGCCACCCCAGGGACCACAGCCCAGCTGAGTCCTCTCAATCCCTGAAATTTGACCAGAGACTCCTCCAAGCCTCATATTACAAAGACAGTATCTGGTGTGCAATGAAAAGTAGCAGGCACGTGAAAAGACAAGACAGGAACAAAAACCGGGGCAGAGGAAGAGCAAGAAGGTCTAAATGGGTGTCCAACCTTTTGGTGTCTCTGGGCCACACTGGAAGAATTGTCGTCTTGGGCCACATGTTAAATAAACAAACACTAACGAAAACTAATGAACAAAAACAAGGTTTTAAGTAAATTTACAATTTAAAAAATATATTTTATTTATTTATTTTTAGAGAGAGGGGAAGGGAAGGAGAAAGGAGGACAGAAACATCAATGTGTGGTTGCCTCTCATGTGCCCCCCACTGGCGGCCCTACCTGGCCCGCAGCCCAGGCATGTGTCCTGGCCGGAAACTGAACCGGTGACCCTTTGGTTCACAGGCCAGTGCTCAATCCACTGAGCCACTCCAGGAAGGGCAAATTTATGATTTTGTGTTGGGTGGCATTCACAGCCATCCTGGGCCGTGGGCCGGACACCCCTGGAGACGTGTAATTGGAATTTCAGAATGAATAGCAAAAGAATAGAACAAAGAAAACTGAAAGAGATGTCTAACACTTACTAAAATGGATTCAAAGACATTATTACACAAATCTTAAGTCTTACAAACCGAAAGAGACAAAAAAAAATACCTATACCTAGGAAGGAAGGAAAAGGAGGGAGAAAACAAAGGTGGCAACAAGAAGGAAAACAAGACCACCTCAGAGGAGCCAAATTAGCCTGGTATTGGACTTCTCAACAGGAGCATCAAGAGCAGGGAGACAGCAGATGGGTGTGTATGGAGTTGGATGAAAATAACGATCAACAGCCCCGACCAGTGTGGGTCTGTGGGTTGGGACTTGACCGACAAACCGAGAGGTCAATTCCTGGTTGGGCACATGCCTGGGTTGTGGGTTCGGTTCCCAGTCGGGGCGTGTATGAGAGGCAACTGATCAATGTTTCTCTCCCTCTCTTTCTCTTTCCCTTCCCCTCTCTTTAAACATAAATAAAATCTTTAAAAAACAACAATAACAATCAGCATAGGGTTCTATACATAGCCAATATGTCCTTCATGAAAGAATGCAAAATTAAGACATCTTCAGATAAGCAAGAACATTAAAAGTGTCATTCTTCAGGGAGAAGGAAAATGATCTAGATGTAGAGTCAGAGATTCGGGAAGGAAGAAAGAGCAACGAATACAATAAATCTGAGGGTAAAAATCTAAATACTACTTGACTGCATAAAACAATGTTTTGTGATTTAAAATGCAAAAGATGAAGGTAACTAACAACAGTGGGACAAATGGAGTTCAAGTTCTAAGGTGTCTGCACTGTCCAGGAAGGAGGTAAAAAGAACACTTTACTACTAGACTTTGGTGAGACGTGGACACCTGTTTTAAACTCCAGAAAAACCACTAAAAAACTGGGAAACGGGCACAGAACTTGCATCATTTCTTCTAGGTGCATGTAAATCTGTAATTATCCCAAAGTAAAAAGTCTAATTTAAAAAGTAAATAAAGGGTTGAAAAGACTTAAGCAGGGAGCCAAGACTACGAAACTCCTGGGAAAAACACGGAGAAGACCGCCAGGAACCGGGTCAGCCGAAGCTCCGGGGGTTAGGACGCCGACACGCGCACACGCCACAGGCAGATCACGCTTCATCGAATTTAAAGGTAATGAAATGAAAAGCTAACCCACGGGATGGGAGAAAGTATTTCCAAATCATGTATCTGGTAAGAAATTAACATCCAGAATACAGAGCGACACTTATAATTCAACAACAATTTAAAGTGAGCGAAGGGCTTGAACAGACATTACAGACACTTCTCCAAAGAAGAGAAACAAATGACTGACAAGTACATGAATAGATGCTCGGTATCACTGGCCGTAAGAGAAACACAATCCGAAACCACAAGGGACCACGTCACACCCACCACAAGGGCTGTCATCGAAAAAGGACAACAGCCCGTGCTGGAGAGGGGGTAGGACTCCGGGACCTCACACACTGCTGGGGGAACGGGAAATGGTGCGGTCACTGTGGGAACAGCTCTGTGGCCCCCAAAACAGTGTCACCCCATGGCCCAGCAACTCCACTTCCCAGGTGCATGACCCAAAGGAAAGGAAAACAGAACTCAGAAAGACACCCCTGCTCACCCATGCTCACAGTGGCACTACTCACAGCAGCCGAACGTGGGACACAAGTCAAGTGTCCACCCCAGGAGAATGGATGAACAAAATGTGGCGCACGCACACGTGCGTATTATTCAGTCGTAAAAGGCAATGAACTACTGACACACGCAGGGACACGGGGAACCTGCAGACACTGCGCTCAGGGAAATAAGCCCGTCACAGGTATGGCAGGACTCCCTCCACCTGTCTGGGGCACTTAGAAGGGTCAGACACAGAGACAGCAGGTAGAAGGCTAGCTGCCAGGGGCTGCGGGGCAGGGAGCTGAGTGTTCAGTGTGGGGACAGTCTCACTTTGGCAGACGGAAGTTCTGCAGACGCGGTGGCCATGGCTGCACAGCAACATGAGGGAATCGATGCCACTGCACTGCCCATTTAAAAGTGGCTAAGACGGTGCATTTTATGTTATGCACATTTTACCACAATAAAAAAATCTGATGAATTTTTTCACATGTGCAGATACATTAAGTACAATAATCAAAACTAATTTTTTGTTGATGGCCCATTACATTTTTAAAAAGCTATTTCAGTGCCAATGTGTTTCAATGCTGATACTGAAGACAATGGATTCATCAATTCAATGATGTAAAAAGTAAAAAACAATGCAATTAAGGTTGAAATGGTGAATTTTGTTTTATGTATTTAACCACAATAAAAATAACCCCACCAAAAAAGCCTAAGACATGCCATTTACAGGAGACAACTCTAAAATATAAAGAAATTAAAAAGGACATGCAAACGATGAGCAAAGCAAGCTCTGCACAGCCATCCCAGTGACAGGGTAGAAGGGGACTCTTCTTAAAGGTCCTCACCAGGGAAACTTTGGCCTCAAAATATATAAAGTGGGAACGGCCACAACTCCAACAGACGAAGGCAAATCCACACAGAGAAACGCTAACACGCCTCTCTTAGTAACTGATAAAAACAGGTGAAGTTCTCAGGAAGGATATAGAGCGGAACCCCATCAGCGAACTTCACCTGAGGACGGAAACAGCACACTGACCATGGACGCAGCCAGAGAAGGCTGCACGTGCCTCGCAGGCACACTGGGGACATCTACCCCAACCGGACCATTGGAAGGACTGTTTGCAAGTCTCAAGGGGCCTCCAGGAACTGAAATCATAGAGTATGTTCTTTGATCATGATGAAATTAAACCAGATACTGATAATAACAACTTTTAAAAAGATAACCAGAGAGACTTTCATATACTTGAAAAAAATTGAAAACATTTCTCTCACACACGAAAGTCAGCCCAGAAGCCAGATTTCACATGGCCTCTTTGGCACAGGAGTTCTCTGCGCCTGGGAACAGCACGCTGAGGTGAGACCCCAAGCTGGCGCGAGGTGCGCCCCTCGCCCCTGAGCAGAAAGGCACCTGTGAACCGGGAGGCGGGAAAAGAAAACCGACCCACCTGTCCTGGCTTGTCTGCAGGGAGAGCAGCATCAGGAGAGCGCACGGCGAGGCCGAGGACCTGGAAGCTGATTCCCTCAGGACTGAGCAGGCCTTAGAACGTCCCCACGCACCGCAAACTGAGGGGTCCGGCCCAGCGGACAGGAACACTGTGCTCAATGTAAAGCCTCTGGAGGACTGTAAGCAGGTAAGGTAGGGCCTGAACTGACTTGGAGGCACCTTTTGGGGGCAGGACGTGGTGCAGCCATGGTCGTCCACCAGACTGCTCAGCCCAGCCAGGGGGCCGCAGCAACCTCACCCGGCAGGCAGAGAGCATGTGACACTGGGTGGTTCCCAAGGAAAGAAGAGCCACCCCAACAGGCAGCTGATATGGTGAACATTTTCGGTGAAAGATCACCACAAGATTTGGGATGTATAAATCAAAAGAAGGTCAAAGTATCGAGTGACCCCGCGACAGTCCAGCTCCGTGTCTCAGCGGAGCTGAGCTTTGATATTTAGCAAAACAAAACGCCAGAGAGAGGCCAAAGACCGTTTCATTCTGACGATAATATCCATCCAGACAGGGTGGGGGGACGACAGCTCATGGAGATGCATTTCAATAAACTTTCACTTTTCTATACTAATTATTCAAAAACTGCGTCATGTGCAGCGCATTTATTTTGATCTGCTGTGTACAAGAGTCCCAAAGAAACCCAGCAAGGTTAGAGCAGGTAAATTAGCAGGCCTACATTAGCCACGGGGGCGGGGCTTTCAAGCAGCAAACACACTGGCGGGGGCAGCACTCTGCACTGGGAACTGAAACGGAACACCTTCCAGCTCCGTAAAGAACCGCGTGCAGTCTGGGTTTGCTCACGGAGTGTGAAAGAAAGAGCGGACATCGAAGCACGGCATTCGGATTCCACCTACTACACGGACTACTTTAAGTTCTACTTTAAAATGGCAATATTTACAATATGTTGGAAACTAGACCTTTTACAAATATTTACACTTAGGCCACCTGTTTACAAAATGAGGGGCAGCTTTCAGACCGGCACCAGCACGGACCGCCGGAAGACCAGGCTGCAGGGCCACAGCAGTGCCGCAGGCACTCGGAGCTCCTGCCCTCCATGCGACCGTCCGCCCCCACGTCACAACAGGCCCTGTTCCTCCTCTCCGCTTCAATGACAGCAGGTCCTCAGTGGTGTTTGCTCACTGGCTGCCTCCCCCAGATGGAGTGAGGAATGGGGACAAGAAAGAGAAAAGTCCAGAAAGCATCTCTCCAGCCCAGTAAAGGAAGAGCTGGCTCTTGGGAAACACTGGGCGGAACTTCTAAGAGTTCTAAGCAGTGTCTTTCGGAGACTGTAGGAAACACGCCAGCCCTCTGGGGACACCTGTAGGGCCAGGCAGCAAAGGTCCCTGGAGCTGAACGGGAAGGTGGGAGAAAGCCATTCGGTAAAGTCAAGTGCAGGATCCTGCCAGCCCCGTGACGGTGTCACACCTCTGACAATGCCAACCACCAGCTACCTACAACCACAATCAATTCCTTGTGACTGAACCCAGTTTCCAACAGTTCCAGCACCATTTGTACCTTACTTTAAAAAGAAGCCTTAATGCTATACCAAACTCACTTCCATAGAAAATATAAGGCTACACTGTCATTTTTATAAAAGATTGTATTTATTTATTTATTCTTAGAGAGAGAGAGAAGCATCAATGTGGGACAGAAACACTGTTGCCTCTTGCACACACTCCGACTGGAACTGAATCCTCAACCCAGGGCAACCCAGGCGAGTGCCCTGACCAGGAATCAAACCAACAACCTTTTGCTTTGCAGGGTGACACCCAACCAACTGAGCCACACTGACCAGGGTTCATTTTTTAAAATTATCTGAAAGTGTTCAGGCAGGATAATATGACAGAACATGACTCAGGGAAGGCCTCTCCCAGTGGGTGGCACTGAGCTGAGACTTAACAGATGAGAAGGAACCAAGCGGGCCAGAAGGGCCAGGAGGCAGAATCCCAGGGGAGTAACCATAGGGCAAAGGTCCTGAGGCAAGAAGGCAGCCAGAGGGGCTGGACAGTCAACAAGGCAGATGACTGGCAGTCCCCAGGCACCGGGGTCAGCCTGCGTACACATGCCACATGTTTACCCTTCACAGGAGACCCCAGGCTGTAAGGACCAGAGTGAAAGCTGAGCAAGGGAACCCCAGGTGCCTCTAGCAGTAAGGAGAGAAGCTGAGGAGACAGGCAGATGAGGCAACATGACACAATGTGGGCCCCCAGAAGTGAATGGGGATGTTGTCCAGAAGGGACCAAGAGGAGGGTGATGGAGAAAACTAGGACAATGACCAATACCGCAGGCACGGGAAAAGTTGGGGCCAGGCGGGATGAGGCAGGAGCAGGTCCCACCCCAAGGTGTGACCCAGCCCCAAATTATCCCCTTACACCTTCTCCTGGCCTAGATTTCCTCAGTGTGGAGTCTGTGTAGCAACTGATCTTGGCTGCCGCTCACGTGTGACATTCCAGTGACACCTGAGGCTCCCTGACCTCTGGAGCAAAGGTCGCAGCAACTAATCTGCCCACAAGTCCATACGACTAACCACTAACGACGAGATCCTCAGTTAAGCACTGGGGGAGGGGACTGAGTCTGCAAGTACTTCTAAGGGGCGCCTTCATGGTCCAGGGGGAGGAGGCCAAGCCTAGTGAGTGAACTGCTGGGCTTGGAGATCAGAGTTCAAACACTGCTTATGCTGAATTATGCACTGTCTGTGTTAGTTCTGCACAAAGCCACAACGGCCACTATCTGAAGCAGCCCGCCTGAGAATTAAATGCAGTAAGGCGTGTTCAAGTCAGTGCATAACACGTGTTGTTTCCATTTATCCCACTATTTGGGAGGGTTCAATTCAGACAGCCTGACAGCCCCACTTAACTCTGAGCCTTAGCTTCTTAGTCAGCAAAATGTAAATAACATCCCTTCCTTCACCTGGGTTTTGAAAGAATTAAGTGAGAAGGAGGTAAAGTGTCAAGCACAGCTCTGGACACAAAATAACTTCATTGCCTGCCATTCAATAACAGCCATTGCCTGTTATTTCCGGGGATGGGGCCAACATGGGGGAGAGGTGGGGGAGGGAGGGGCAAGCCTTCAAACCAAACTCCGGTCTGGGCTGCAGCGGAGGCTGGGAGTAGGGGCTATCTTAAGGGTTATGCCTGGCCTCTGGGGAACCACTCACCTGGTGATTCCAGATAGAGCCTTCTTTGCTGCGCTCATCTGGGGTCAGACGCACGTACTGGCTCGTGAGTATAGTGCTGCCTTGGAAGTCCCAGAGGGGCATGGAGCTGGAACCGACCCCTGTGGGCAGAGTGACGGGCACAGACAGGTGGGTCGCAGGCCATGCCAGGACTGGCCTTGCCAGGGGCAGGAAACGCAAAGAGCTGCCCTGCTCGGGAGAAAAGGCACTCCCTTTCCCAACCCGGTGCAGCCTCGCCTTCACTCTGCACTCGTTGCCGCCCCAGCCCTCACCTTGGTAGGGCTTGATAAGCGAATGCTCCCGCTTGAGGTGTTCACTGTTGCCGTCAGTTATATCCGCAGCCACCGACCCCAGCAACAGGATAAGAAGTAGAGGTGTCGTGGGGCCAGGGCCGGGGCCGGGAAGCCCAGGCCTCCCCGGGCACCGCCGGCCCCAGCCCCAGCGCCAAATCCATCCTTCCGCCGCCATTCTCCGTTCCTCTCCGCCACTTCCGTTCTAGCACTTCCGCCTTCCGGGTGTCCCATATAATGGCCTCCGGCCGGAAACCCTCCAAACCTAGTGTCACCTGGAGTTAAAAGCAAAGCCTCACAACAGGGGACGGCGGCTTTATTTGCTGAGCGGCCCCCATCCTGATCAAATGTAGTTCCACACTTTCTTGGCTCCCTCGACGCACCTGTCGGCCTGCCTCAACAACGGGTTCTTACAAGCCACAACCAATCCTGGAACAGCACGTTAGGACTGTGAGCCAATGGGGAGCAGAGGGATGGTTTGAGTCGGCGGTTGAACGAGTGCTGTCCGCGAAGCGAGGCGTGCTGGGACTTGTAGTTTTGGTGGCCTGCTCTCGCGGGCCGGACGAAGGAAGATTACAATGCCCTGGGCTTCTGGCTACTGATCACTTCCTTGGAGTAACTTTTCCCGGTCCGAGAGCAAAGGCTCCCTAATTTGAAGGCGGAGACCTGAATTCCAACTCCTGCGCCACCTCGGACTCCCTGGGTGACCTCTAGTGTGCCTTAGCTGGTTCTGGCTTAACCCCCTGCAGCTTCACACCCTTGAAGACTTAGAATTACCAGTGATTTTAGGGTGTTCAATTCTCCCAGCTCCTCAGGCCCAGTCAGGGTTAAGCAGGACGGCAGACCTGGACCCTGACTCGGGACCCCAGTGATGTTTGGAACCCATGGAGATCCAAAATGCTCGTAGTGTCTGCCTGGCACAGCAAGAAGAGTACATTAAAGGTGCAGGAAAGCTGGCTATGAACCAAAGGTCGAAAACTGGGGTCCCACAGCCAAATAGAGCTTTGTTTTGTACCTGCTAATGCTATTTTAATAAATGATTTAACTACCGATATATTTAAATCAGGACTCTTAAATTCATATTAGAAACAAAATTTCCAGTTTCTCTGGAAAAATTGGAAGATCCAACCAAGCTACACCCACAGGCTGCCCCGCTACAAATGCCTTCCTCTTCTAAGCTAGCGTGCGCTGTACATGCTGACCACCAATGTAGCCCTCCTGTCTGGCCCCTCTGACATTTGACTTAATGTTATAGATCACAGAGCGGGATCTTGGTTGGTTGCTCCTTTATTAAATTTTAAGAAGCTTCCCTTTGAATGAATGAACTTATTCAGGATTAAGTGATGAGAGGTCCTTTCTGGGTCATTTTTTAAAAAGATTTTATTTATTTTTTAGAGAGAGGAAGGGAAGGAGAAAAAGCGGGAGGGAAACATCAATGTGTGGTTGTCTCTCTGGGCTCCCTACTGGGGACCTGGCCTGCAACCCAGGATGTGCCCTGGACTGGGAATTGAATTGACAACCCTTTGGTTCACAGGCTGGCACTCAACCACTGAGCCATACCAGCCAGGACTGGGTCATATATTTTTAATGAGCTTTTTTATGTGCATTCGACTAGACCTCCATGAGGGCTGGGATTTTTGTCATCTATGGTCACTACTGAATCCCAAGCATCTACAACAGTACTTGGCATATAGGAGGCGATTAATAAGTAATTGGTGAAAGAATGAATATTTGTTCTAGAACCTGGAATCAAGCCATGAAGGATGAGCAGTGTACCAGAAAGGGGAACAGGAAGTGCAGAGGCAGGGAGGGACTCCTGACAGTACAAGGAGCGCAGGCAGCTTGGGATGTCTGAACAGTGATGGCCAGAGTTTGGCTGAGGCCAGGCCTCAAAGGGCCTTCAACTCCCTGCTGAGGAGCATGACTTTTTCCAGAAGGCAATGGAATGGTTTTAAGCATGGGAGTGGCCAATGTGGATTTCTCTTGCTATGGTGAGAAGAGACTGGAGCCAGGTGACAGGTGGGATGACTGAATAGGAGGCCATTAGGGCCAGATGAGGGAGGCCAAGGCCCGAGCCAGTGAGGTCTCCACAGGGAATGGGGATCGGTAGTTCTACAGGAAGACTAGACATCAGTAAGTGACCCCCTGTGGGAAGCCAGGGACAGAAAAGTTGAAAACGGTGTTCCGTGGAGTGGAGGTATCCCACCACATCCATGGAGTGGAGAAAAGTAGATAAGGACTAAGAGGTGGGAATTCCCAGGGTTTCCTGGGGCCCCTGGGGTGAAGATGTAGTCAGAAATGAAACTGGCATCCATGTGGAGAGGTAGGGAGAGGCATCTCGCAGTAGCCAGAGAGGATAACCTTGGGAAGGGGGTCCCAGGCAGAGCCTGTGATTGGGTCTTTTGGGGGAGGAAGGTGAACTGTTAGCATCTGGGCTGGTGGTGGCCCAGGCCCAACTCCTGGCACCCCCAGCACCCATGTTCACAGCTTAGCAGATCTTTAACTTGATGTGTAGCCTTGGGCAACTCACATCTCTCTGAGTCTCAGTTTCCTGATCTGTAAAATGGGAATAATGAGAACCAATCACAAGGAGATTGTAAGGATCAAATGAGGTCTGTTCAGGAGAAAACCCTGTAAATTGTGAAGCCCCCTCCGAAGCCCAGGCCCAGAGCCATGGCATAGTAGAGAGGCAGGCAGTCTCCACTCATGTCACACACTCTCCAACCCCCTCACAGGCACATTCACACTCTCATGTACCTTATTAAAACCACCATGGGCAATGCTCCAGGCCCAAAAGCAAGCCCTCATACACACACCAACTCTGAATGAATCCCTCTGTCTGGGTGGCCCGGAGCAAGGTGTCTGGAAGGAGGTGAGTCAGAGCTGGATGAAGAGGTAATTTAGCTAGGGTAATGCTAGCTGCTATAACAAATAAACCCTAATGTGTGTAATGGCTTCAAGTTTATTTCTTGCTCATATATAACAGTCCAAGGCTGCTGTTTCTGGTTGATGGGTGGCTTGCCTTCGAGCACAAATGCAGAGACCCAGGCTTCCTCCTTGTTGTGGCTCCACAATCCCCTACAGCCTCATCATCTTCTGTATCCAGCCAGCTGAAGGGAAAAGAGAATGCAGAGAGCACGTACTACTACAAAGTATTGGGCCAGAAACAGTATGCACCATTTCCACTCACATTCAATTGGTGGGAGCTAGTCACATGGCCACACATGACTGCAAGGCAGCCTGGGAAATTAAAGTTCAGCCATGTGCCCAGGAAGAAAAGAATATGAATTTGTGGTGAATAATAAGTCTCTGCCACCGAAGTTTGCAGGTCACAGCCCTAAAAGGGGGCAGGGTGTAGAGGGCAGAATATGGAAAGGGAGGTGTCACCTTTTCCCTGTTGAGAGAGGGGCCCAAACTGGAGTTGAGGGCTCTAAGTCCATACATAAGGTAGAGAGAACATGCATGTATAAGAAAGGTGAACTGAGGATTCTGGCTAAAGGGCCTGAGTTCACCTGGGACTGGCCAGGATGAGAGGGCAGGGTGCCACTCTTTAGTTTGCAGGGCTCTACAGAGATGGTTTTGTATGTGAGCGAGGGGACTGTGAATGCAGATACACCTGATCCGTGCCCCTGCCCTTGTGGACGAGCGTGGTGTATACCTGTGCTGTGTGCAGGCATACTTGTCCCATATGCTTGTCCCCAGGATTGTGCATACAGACGACTGAACACCAGGTGGTCCTTATGAAGGAGAGCCTATGTGTTTATGACATGCACACCTGAATGGTCTGTGTGCGCATGACCACACATGCGAGGTGTCCACCTGTCCACACACCTGTGCACATGCCAGGGAAGTGTCTGAGGACAGAGGTGGTAACTGCATGGGCAGAACTGCCTGGGGGAGGGCTGCTGAGTATGTACATGCCTAACACACAGCAGGTGTGAGAGAAGTGTGTGCTGAGTAAAGTCCGTGTGTGCATACTTGGTGCACACATACTCGTATACACACACATGCTCATAGAGCCCCTGCTAGGTTGCCCAAAGTTGCCCAGGTGTGTGAACGTGCATTTCTGTGTGCCCAGACATGACCCTGGAGCTCCCTGGGCCAGGTCAGACCAGGCTGGGCTCCTCTCCGAGCAAACAGGGGCCTCGGCTGCGTGTTGGTGCCTGCGTGGGGTACTGCAAGGTTTCGCTGGCAGCGTGTGTGTGTGAACGTGTGTGTAGGAAGAGGCGTTCACTCTCTTAGACCTTGCTTTTTTCTGTGGTTCCGTTTCTATAGAGACACTTCCTGTGGCAGAGAAAAGAGGTAGTGAGCTGGTGTTTCAGGATGTGAGGGCCCACAGGAGCGGAGCTGGGCTCTATCCGTGCCTGCCTGCCACCCTGCAAGCTCTGGCCTCGGCGTGCTGCCCACAGTCCCCATGGTGGGCGCCCCCCGTGGCGGGGACCAGTGAACAGCGGAGGCATGCCAGGGAAGCCCAAGCACCTGGGCGTCCCCAACGGGCGCATGGTGAGTGTAGGCTCCAGGCCAGGCCCGTGGGGAGGGATGGGCACACCCAGGGTGGAGCCCAGGAGCACACCCAGCAGGGCTGGGCAAGAGCCTGCATGCTACTAGCGGGCGGAAGAACTTGGGTTCAGACAGCAGGCGGTGGGACCTGGTGCCCTCAGCCCTGGACCTTTCAGATTGGCCTGTTGGGGACGTAGGGCAACCCTGGGGATCAGACCAGAGCACAGCAGGCATAGGCTTCTGGTCCAGGCCCCACTGCTGCCTCCCCTGCTCCTCTGGCACCATCTGGGGCTGCTTGGCATGCCTCCTGTCCCCTGCATACCCCCATGGGCCCAAGCCCTCACACCTCATCTAGCTTCAGCCCTCCCCTCCTCACCCCATGTTCTGATGCCCCAGGTCAGGTAGTGGGTAGCCCTCACTAGGTTGCTGCCCTGCAGCCGGACCTGCTCCAGAGGCTTCCTGCCAGAACTGGCAGTCATTGGGCAGCCTGGGGTGGCTCAGAAGGGTCAGGCCAGGTTGGTGCATCTTCTCTGTTCTATTCTCAAGCTGCCAGGAAGCGTAGGGGTAGCTGGACTCTAGGATGCCCTGGCTGCTGCTGCCCCACCGCTAAACACTCTCCCTGGCTGCTTGGACCCCGGGTCGAGCTGCTCTTGTAAGGTCCAGCTTCTTTATTCATTCAATAGATGGGGCAGGCTGTGCTGGGCCCCCCTTCTCTCCCTAGAATACCAGCCCATTTGGCAGGTCCCTAGTCCCTCCTAACAAGCCCAGAAAGGCCAGATTGTCCTAGCCTCCCACCAGGCCCCAGTCTAGTATTGTGGAACAAAGCCAATGGATCCAGGGAGGCCTGGGTTCCAGTCTTGGCTCTGTTCTTCCTTACTAGGGGGTCCTCTCTGACCCTCAGTTTCTTCATCTGTAAAGTGAGGAGAATAGAACGGATCTGTGAGTCTTGTTGAGATGCTTAAGTGGAATGATGAGTACGAATGATGAATATGAGGGCTTCACAAATGTCAGCCCAATGCCCCCTTCGTCATCAGCCCCTCTTCAAGGATCCCGCCTCACCAACAAGCTGAGCCATCCCCAGCCCCACTCCTAAGTCTCAAGATCCGTTTTCCTCTCTCCTTCTCCCAGCATCTCTTTATTGCCCAGCCCCTGGCTAGCAGGGTGGGAGAAAGGCAGACCCCTCCAAGCTGGCCCAGGCGCCCACCTCACTGTCTCTAACATCAGCCTAACTGAAAATTCAGGAACCCGTGGGCCTCACACTCCTAGCCTAGAGGCATGACGCTTGGGTGCCTGGGCCCAGGGGGACCATGCCCACTCCTGCACCCATCCCAGGTGGCAGCTGAGGGTTCCAGAGGCACACTCTGCCTCTGCCTCCCCGCCCCGCCCCCCGCCCCGTCAACTACATCTTCTCTGCCCAAGGTCATTCAGAGCAAGGAGGGCACCCGAGCTGTGCCCCCGGCCTCGAAAAGCCCACGGGCTTTCCTCTCGGCAATCTGTTCACAACACAGGTTTATCTTAGCCCTTCCTGGGCCTGTTCTGAATGTTCTGTGCCACCTCTGGGAATCCCAAGGGCCTCAGATTGGCCTCTTGCTGGCCTTTGGGAACTTTCTGAGGCCACTCTCAGCTAAGATGGGGAGGGATGGGTGGGCATCGGCAGCTGTAGCAGGGATGAGCATGGACAGGCATCTGTGAGCCAGGCCCTTGGCTCCTTGCATGAATCACCTCCTGATGGAGGCTCAGAGGAATGGCTGACTTGCGGAGGGCAGCAGGCAGGTTAGAGGGGCCCACATTTGAACCCAGCTAGTCTGACTCAATGCCAGGGCTCCTCTACCTCCCCGAACTGCCTGGCTGTGTCCTCCCCCACCTCCCCCAGCTGCCACCCAACCCTCGTCATTCCCTGCAGAGGCAGTTTCATTTGTCAGCCTTGTCTTTCTGCCACTCAGCATGTCAGGCAGTTGCAATGAAACCTGTCACTTAAAGATGACTCCCAGCCCCCTCCCAGAGATGCCTCCACACAGCCCCAACTGCCACCTCATTGGTTCATTCATTCGTTTGACCACCCCTCCCTAGGGCCTGCTTGGTGCTGGCCGTGTCCTGTCTCTCAAGACCAAGGCCCATTGTCCTGTCTCCTTTCCTCAGGCAGCTCCCAGTTTGGCGAGACAGAAGAGACATGGGCACAAATACCAGAGTAAAATTCCGGTTTGAGTAAGAGCTGTGGCTCAGGGACCAGAAAAGCTCGAGGGGACCTGGGAGGGGGAAGCAGCCTGTCCACGCTCTTGGTGAACCGGGGCCTGGAAGGAGTCCTCGACGGATGTGCCAGCTGGAGGCAGGCATGGCGTGGGGAAAAGGCCCAGGTGGGGGGACACTGGGAGGGGTGCTCACCAAGTTCTGTCACTCTTGGGAGGCCCACTTAGTCTTCCCCGCCTGACAAGGAGATGTGCTAGGCAGAGCCCACACCCTTCTGGGCCATCTGAGAGACAGGTGGCCTCACAGAGGGGCCAAGTCTGGGGTCAGCTCCCCAGGGCTGGTGCAGACTGGAGGAGCCAGGCTCCCAGTGTTCTCTGTGGGTGTCTCCAGGCCTTGGCTTCCCCAGGCTAGGATGAATGAGATGATGGTACAGAAGACACAGGGTAAATCAGCCCGCCCTTTGAGGTCTGACCCCTCCAGGGGTCAGGGTTCATGAGCAGCCCCTGGGCCTTTTACCCCCAATTGTCTTTGTCCACCTGTGGCTCAAGGGCTGAGGCCCTGGGCCTCCCAGGCCCCTGGGAGCTCTCCTGTCCACCCTGGGAGGCAGCTTAGTGGAGGGAAGACCTCAGACTCCAGAGTCAGGCACACTTGGGTTCCAGTTTCATCTCGGCCACTTCACAGCTGCGTGACTTTGGGCCTAGGTGTCCTCACCTGAGAGACAGGAGAAATAACCACTACTGCACAGGACCAGATTGTGAGGACTGAGTGAGAACAAGCCCACACGCTGTCAGAGAGTGCCTGTCAGCCCATCGGAGCTCAGGAAACGCTGGCCACCCTCACCTTAGTGTTTAGATACCAGCAGCTCCTCCAGGGCCCATTTCCTAAGAAAAAGTATGGCAGACTGATGATGCCCAACCCTGGATTGGGGATGCCGCTGGACACCACACCCTTCCTCACCCTTTCTTCCCCTTTTCTCAGCATTCACGCACTACTTACTTCTCCTCAGGCAGGCTGGGGCGCGGCAAGGCTGGCCCTGCCCAGCACAACTTCCCCTGGCCTGGGAGCTTGGGCAGGTAGGGGCCTGGCCAGCACCTCGGCATGAGATCAGAGGAGCCCGACTGCCACATGCCTGCTGCTTTCATGTACAGGCCTTTTGTCCTTCCCAGCAGCCCCAGCAGTTTGGGAAAGCTGAGCCCCCTGCTATCAAGGGGGAAACTGAGGCCCAAGGAAGGGAGGTCACTTCCACTGGCATAGTGGAATTGGAACTGGCCTCCACTCTACTCCCACCTCTGGATGTCGGCCCCTCTCCTGTCTCAGACTCAGCTGCACAGGTCAACAACCAGTGGGGCAGCAGGGGCTCGGGAAGGTGAACTGCTGGCTCAGAGGCGGGGTGTTCAGAGGTAGAGCATCCCTGGTGGGGGAGGGGTAGCCTAGGAGGGCAGAGCCATGCTGCTCAGGGCCCTGACAGCTGCTTGGAAGCCCTGGGAAAGGAGGGTGCTTCACGGGAGGGAGTGCAAGGTAGTTCCCTGCTACAACCCAAGACTACCCTCCAGGAGCTGCCAGACTAATAGGGGAGAGAGGCCCAGACAAGGGCGGGCAGAAGCTTGGTGCGCAGGGGGATTCAGGTGGCTGGTATTTAGGGAAGGTGGATGTCAATGGGCAGAGATTGGAGAGCCACTGGTAGGGGAGCAGAAGCAGACACCAGGCAGAGGAGACAGCAAAGCAGAAAGCAGGAGTGTGTAGGGATGAGGGAAAACCAGAAAAGTTTAACAAAGTGCAGGGCGGGAGGGGGAAGGAAAGAGGGAAAGAGGGAGGCTGCGGGGTTCGTCGGTTAGGCCCAGGGGGGGCTGCAGCTGTGACCCAGCATCCGCCAGCCCCCCAGGGCAGGAGTGGGGTCTGGGGAGGACCTGGGAGCTGGTCCCGCCTAAAGACACAGAAAGTCAACTTGACCTCATGCAGAGAATACAACAAAATAGGAGTAGGGCTGGCTTCAGTGGCAGAGCCTTGCCCTCTCTGGGTTCCCGGCCTGCCCCAGCAGCCATGAGGGCAAGAGCAGCAGAGAGAGCAGCCTGGGCCAGCAGGGGGGCTGGAAGGGAAAGAGCAGCTGGAAGGGACTGGCCGTAGGCACACACCCCAGCAGTTGGGGCTTTCTCCTGACACTGTGAGAGATGACTGGGACAGGGCCATCAGATGGGGGAGAGCAAAGACAGGAAGGGGAGCGCTGACGGGCTGGGGCCGGTGCGCTGCCATTGCCCTTCAGAAACCTTCCCTTGTCCTCAGCAACGTCTTATCATCGAGGTGCTCCGGGCGGGAGAGGAGGCTCAGGGAGGGGGCCACGGTCATGAAACTAGAAAAGGGCAGGGCTGGGGTTTGAATTTGGGTTTGACAGACTCTCACACCTGTGCTCTTCCTCTGTGGCAGGCCCACCAACTAGAAAGTGGGAGCAGGGTTGGCCACCAGTACTGACACAGCAAGAGTAACAATAATGTTCCCTGAATACTTGCACATGCCAGAGAGTGTCCTGAGTTCTTTACACATATAGTTAATTTACTTACAGCAATGTTTAGTCAGGACGATTACAGTATTTGCTCCATTTGTATGGAGGAAGAAACTGAGGCACAGAGAGGTGAAGTATCCTGTCCAAGGTCACACAGCACAGATTTAAACCCACGCAGTCTGGGCAGCACCTGCTTCCATAAGTAACATGAACGCATCAAACTGGCGCCAGGGGCCTCCGAGGAGAGCTGAGCCCCTTCCAGGCACGGGTTGCTGCTCAGTGCCAGCTGAGGTTGCCATGCTAGAAGAAGCTCAGGGCAGCTGAGGCATAAAGCTGGGGTGTTCTGTAAAACTCCTGATTTTTAAATGTGGGAAACCTCTTTAAATTTAAAAAGAAAAAATAAACATTCGAGGGCCAAGATATTAGTGATGGCTCACATATCTGCAGGTCAGCTGCAACCCACCTGTGTGTGACCCCAGGTGCAAGCAGGGAGCAGAGAGGGGGGCTGCAGCCGGTGGGGGCAGCGAGAGGCTTTCTGGGGGGAGGGGTGTTTGCAGACCTGCTTCCATGGGGATGGAAACAAGGGGCAGGTGGTGGAAGCTCTCATGACAGGGCCTAGTGAAAACGTAGGAGGTGAGAGGGAGGGAGGAACTGGGGATGACTCAAGCCCTGGTGTTGGGAGCTCAGGTGATGGGAGAGAGAGGATGCAGGGAAGCTGTTTGCGTGCCCTGCTGTGGTGGTGGCAGAGGTGGCTTCCATTTGGGACTGGATGAATTTGAAGGGCTTGTGGGACATTGGGGCGGGGACGTTAGCAGGAAGTTGGCTATGTGTTTGGAGCTGAGCAGATGTGGGTGGAAGGGTCCAGGACGGAGTCTAGGAGGGGCAGAGGCCCCCTTTCGGGGGTAGGAGATGAGGAGGAAGCTGGAGGAGCTGCTAGGAAGGTAGGAAGACCAAGCAGGCGTCATTCTGAAAGGCAGGATTTTCCATCTCACTAATGGTTGGGGTTCCCAGAGAGGCCGGGGTTGTGTGTGGAGGGGAGAAGGCAGGACAGAGTCGGCCGCTACCGCCACATCACTCAGTGTGGTCCTCGGACCAGCAGCATCAGCATCACCTCGGAGCCTGTTAGCAACAAAGAGCCTCGGGCCCCATCCTGGACCTACTGAACCTGAATCGTTTGAGGGGGGCCCCTCCCAGTGTTTCTAATGCACCCTGAAGTTTGAGAACCACTGCTCTGTACTGTAAAATAGCATCCTGTGCCCTGCCCAAGGGGGGTGGGACCCAAAGGAGACTCTGGTCCCCAAGAGCAAACAGTCGCAATCAGGAGATCATCAGCCACAGAGTCCCCTTCCCTTCCTCAAAGACAACAGCAAACACTGACACAGCGCTCACTGCACGCTGGCCACTGTTCCAGGTGCCACAAACACTCTTGGTTGATTTGGCCCTCACAACAGCCCCAGGAAGGAGGTTGCTATGATTATCATCATCCTCTGTTTCCAGGTGAAGACGAGCAAGTAACTTGTCCAAAGTCATACGGCTAGAGGCAGAGACAGCATTCAGAGCCTGTGCTCCAACCCACCGAGCTATATCCCTGGGTTACGAGCAAGCGCTGGAGGAGGGAGGCAGGGGCAACTGGGGGCTACCAGGTAGAAGCTGCAGCACACAGGGCTTGACACGTGATGGATGAGGAGCCGGGGGCAGCCTAAGCAAAACCTTGAACAAGCAGTGACCCTCTGGGCAGAGGACACAGCTCCCGTCCCTGGGGGCTGGCCCAGAACTGTCCTCTGAGAACCCATCCTGCACTCTTCCCTCACTTTCTACCTCCGGTCTCTTGTAGGTTCTGGCGGTCTCAGATGGAGGTAAGTGACAGGGCACGTGAAGGAAGCCTGCTTGGGGGTGTGGTGTGGTGTCTGTGGAGATGGGGTGGGGTACCCCTGCCAGTTGCTGTCTCTCAGGGAAAGCATCTGCAGATGGGGCTGGGCCAAGGGCTGGGGAGGCCGCAAGGCTCCCTGACTCTTGTCTACCTTCTGTAGAGCTGAGCAGCACCGCGGGGCCCCAAGGCCAGGGTGAGGGCCGGGGCAGCTCCCTCAGTGTCCACAGCCTCCCCAGTGGCCCCAGCAGCTCCTTCCCCACCGAGGACCAGCCTGTGGCCACCTGGGGCCTGTCCTTCGAACGGCTGCTGCAGGACCCACTGGGCCAGGCCTACTTCACTGTGAGTCCTAGGGGGGAGGTGGGGGCGGGCATGAATGGCACTTCAGGCTGGTCTGTGGGACTCCTCTGTCGGCTGCCTTTCCCACAGCTTTACTTTGGCAGTCTTTTCCTCTTCTGCCAGCTGGGAACTTTGCTTCTCTTTGTCCTTGTGTCTGCCTCTCGTTTTGCCTCTGTGTGTCTGCATTGGACCCGTCTGTCTGCCCAGCTTGGCCCCTTGGCCTTGAGCCTCTATCCCAACCCCCGTGATCACATCCCCTGACTGGTTCTCTCACTCCTGACTGCCTTCTCCTTACACGTGCACGGGACCCTCCACCGCCATCCATCCCCCACCCCTCACCCCCAGGAGTTCCTGAAGAAGGAGTACAGTGCCGAGAACCTGACTTTCTGGAAGGCCTGCGAGAGCTTCCAGCAGATCCCTGCCAGCGACGCCCAGAAGGTTGGGGCAAGAGGGAGGTGAAGCAGAACGGTGGGACCAGGGCCTGGGCGGTGCTCCTGACCTTCACCTGTCCCTCCTTCCCCAGCTAGCTCAGGAGGCCCGCAACATCTACCAGGAGTTCCTGTCCAGCCAGGCACTGAGTCCGGTGAATATCGACCGGCAGGCCTGGCTCGGTGAAGAGGTGCTGGCCGAGCCCCGACCGGACATGTTCCGGGCGCAGCAACTTCAGGTGAGGGGTCGTGGCTTTGGAAGGGAGCACAGGAGCAGAGGCGGGGCCAGATCCAGGGGCGGAGCCTGAGCCATGTAGGGCAAGGAATGAGGGGTGGGGTGGGGAAGGGGCAAATTCGGTTGAGGGTTTAGAAACAAGTAAATGCGGGGCAGGGCGCTGTTCCGAGGTAGGTACCCCAGGCTATGGTGAAGGAGTGGGCCTCGGGCGAGGCCTAGTCGCAGACTGGGTGGGGCCAAGCGTAGGGGCGGGGCCTGGGCCGTGAAGGTGGGTGGGAGGGGCCAAGGGCTTGCTTCCTAGGTGAGAGACCACGCCCACCCCGCGGCCCCGCCTGGGACTCCGGCTCACCGCCGCGGCGCCTGCCCCGTAGATCTTCAACTTGATGAAATTCGACAGCTATGCGCGCTTCGTCAAGTCCCCGCTGTACCGCGAGTGCCTCCTGGCGGAGGCGGAGGGGCGCCCCCTCCCGGACCCTGGCTCCTCGCGCCTCCGCAGCCCCGACGCCGCCCGGAAGGTGTGGACGAGGGGCTGTGGGGCGCGGGGTGGCCAATGCAGATCTGCGGGGATGTCCGGGGTCTGCGTGCGGGCTGGGGCCCGGCCCGGTGCCAGCGCCTTCCGTGTGCCCGCAGAAGCCGAAGCTGAAGCCCGGGAAGTCGCTGCCGGTCGGTGTGGAGGAGCTGGGGCAGCTGCCGACGGCTGAGGGCCCCGGGGGCCGCCCCCTCCGCAAGTCCTTCCGCAGGGGTGAGGGCAGGAGCGGCCCCCGAAAAGAGGGGGGCGGGAGTGTAGGCACACCTTGAAAACCCCCTTCCTCCTACTTGTCCCAGTTTGTGAAAACCGACAGGAATGCAGGTCCCTGTGGCCACCGCGTTCCCCCGGTGGTTTGGTTCCTGGCTACAGCCCAGAAGTCTGGGAAGCCCCCTCAGTAGCAAGGCGTGCAGGACCCCAAACCGCGTTAGACCCAGGCAGGAGAGCTCCACCCGGCCCCGGTTGAGAGAGGCCTCCCCAGGGGATGGGGATCGGGGGCTTGCCCTGCTCACTGCTCCCTCTCTCCTAGAACTGGCAGGCACGGGGGCAAATTCGGCCTTGAGACGAGAGTCCCAGGGTTCCCTCAACTCCTCGGCCAGTCTGGACCTCGGCTTCCTTGCCTTCACCAGCAGCAAATCTGAGGTGAGCGACTGCTGGGGGAGACGAAGTGCGGGCTAGGATGTGGCCGCCATCATGCCCAGTCACCATCCCCACTTCCATGTCCCTCGCTTGCTTCTTGCAGCCAGTTCCTTCCCCTCCTTACCTCCTACCTGCCCTCACCACAGTGGGTCCCATGCAGGCGACGTGTGTGCACGTGTGGGTATCCAGGTGTACACTGTGCGTGGAGGGGGTCGGTCGGTGGACCTCCCTCTGGGTACCCACATGCCTAGTCGAGCATACATGTTCCTGTAGGAAGACAAGTGTGCTCTTTGGCTGTGTGCCTGCATGCATTTGTGTGTGCCCCAGTGAGCACACCTGTCTGCATGTCCTTGAAAGTGTACACATGACCGCCCCACCACTCCTGCCCTGAATTAGAGCCATCGGAAGAGCCTTGGGAGCTCAGAAGGTGAAAGTGAAGGCCGGCAAGGGAAGTACTGCTGCGTGTACCTGCCCGACGGCACAGCCTCCTTGGCCCCAGCCCGACCCGGCCTCAGCATCCGTGCCATGCTGTCAGGCATCTGTGAGAAACGAGGCCTCTCTCTACCTGACGTCAAGGTCTACCTGGTGGGCAACGAGCAGGTGCGAACCTGGCCTGGTCACCAGCTCTGACTCCCCTTCTGGTCCTCACCCCAACCCCATTCCTGCCTCTGTTCAGCTGTGACCTCAACCCCATTCCATTCCTGATCCCCTGACCAACCTTAATTCCAACCCTATCCCCTATCCTCACCCCGTTCTTTTTTAAAAAGATTTAATTAGTTAATTAATTTATTTTTAGAGAGAGGGGAAGGGAGGGAGAAAGAGAGGGTGAGAAACAGCAATGTGTGGTAGCCTCTCGCTCATCCCCTACTGGGGACCTGGCCCACAACCCAGGCAAATGCCCTGACTGGGAATCAAACCAGTGACTCTTTGGTTCGCAGGCTGGCTCACCCCCTTCTTAACTCCAGCCTCTTCCCACTATACCCCTGCCCCCATGCCCAACTGCAAATCAACCCAGCACCAACTCCTCACCAAACTCAGATATCCATTCTCAACTTCCAAAAATCCTACCCCCACCCCACTCAGCCTGATTTCCAGCTTCACTCAGCATCCTCACTCTGACGGTTTTGGGCTGTGGAGTGGGAAGAACCCCTGCTGGACGTGCGTGTTTCCCCAGCACTCCTACCTCAGACTGCCCATCCCTGAAACCACTATTTGGGGGAGCCCTCCCCTCCTCTGCCACCGAGAGCACCCAACCATACCTAACCCATGAAAACTTTCCTTTAGGTACCAAGTAGCCTAGCTTTAAAGGGGAGTCTAGGGGGAAACTCACTTTCAATCAAGCCATCCAGTAAGGGGGGTCTAAAGGAAGAATGCTGCACCCCAGAAGACGTGTCAGGATTTCATTCACCCAGCAGACAAGTCCTAAAACCCTGCCAGGTGGTTGGGCAGAGGGACCTGGGCCTAGGCTCTGTCCTCCAGGCCTACTGGCTGGAGGTAAGCCCGGCAGGATATGGTCAGGGAGGAGGAGCTGAACCTCCAGAGGGTTTCTGGGGTGAGGTAGGCATCTGTGGTTGGTCCCAGGAAGGCTTCCTGGAAGAGGCAGCAGTTGATGAGGATGAGGAGGAGTTTGCCTCTCAGAGCTGTGGGGGGAGGACATTCCAGGCAGAGGGAAGAGCTTAATCAATGACCTGGAAGTGGGTAAGAAGTTCAGGGCACGCTCAGGGGCCCAGAGCGTAGCAGTGTGAGGGCAAGGGTGGGGAGACCTCTGTCCACCCTCTCGGGCCTCCAGAGCAGCCTCCACAGCCCAGAGGGGCTTGCATGATCGCTAAATATAACTTCACCACCCACACTCCACCTGTCCCTGCAGCATGCACAGGCCTGGGGCAGGGTAGAGGCTGCCTCTCTGTCCCGGCTGGTGCAGGTCACAGAGCTTCTGGGGGCAGTGATCCCCACAGACACTGTTTCTGGGCCTCCTGTGCCAGACGCTTCACATCTTCCAGTTCTTGCGGCAGACTGGGGGAAGTCCTGTTTGCAGTGAGGAGACAAGAAGTGTCCTTAGTAGGTGGGGATGGAGAGAAGTGGACAAGTGTCCAAAAAGCGACAAGCCCTTGGTAGCCGACCAAAGATGGGTGGTGAGGAAGGAAATGCGTCCAGCTGGTCTGGGTGGGTTTCACATGCCTGAGGGACAAGGGACAGCTGTCCAGGAGTCAGACCCTGTCCTGGACCAGGAAGAAGCGCCCTATGATCGAGGACTTAAGGTTGCCCCTTACCCAAGCATCCTTACCATTTTGTGCCCGCCCACTCCCCTGTTCCCCATAGCTCCCTTTCTTTTGCAAGTGTGTCCAGTATTCCTGCCAGCCTTCTCCGTGGCCTTGGCCATGCCAGGCTCTGCCTCCAGCCTGGTCTCTACCACATCGCATCTCTATGGTTCACCTGCCCATCCACCTTTCCCTCTAAACTTTAGGGCAGCCACTGAGGAAGTGAAGGTGGTTCCCTCCAACAGCGGGACTAACTAGGGGTTGGGGGAGGGACTCAGACCCTGCCTGGCATCTGCAGAAGGCCCTGGTCCTGGATCAGGACTGCACCGTGCTGGCGGATCAGGAAGTGAGACTGGAGAACAGGATCACCTTCCAGTGAGTGCCCCTTCCTCGAGTCTTGGGACGGGTTGCTGTTCTAGCTACAGTTCTCTGCAGGTCTGGCCTCTTGTGCTAACCCCTCCCCTTGGGCTAAGTCCTTACCCCTGAGCTGGCCCTCTCCCCTGGTTCAGGCTCCGCCTCCTCCCGGGGCTGGAGGTTGCGGGCTGGGGGGAGAGGTGGGGTCCGCCCTCTGCCCTTTCGCAGCCCGAGGGTCCCGTGCAGCCTCGAGCTGGCGGCGCTACAGCGCGTGGTGCGGATCTCGGCCAAGCCCACCAAGCGGCTGCAGGAGGCGCTGCAGCCCATCCTGGCGAAGCACGGCCTGAGCCTGCAACAGGTGGAGCTGCGCCTGGTGAGCCGGCGGGGCTGCGGGGCTGGGGCAACGGGAATGGGCTCCCTGTCCTGCGGGCTGCTGACCTGTCCCCGCAGCCAGGCGAGAAGCAGCCGCTGGATCTGGGGAAGCTAGTGAGCTCAGTGGCGGCCCAGAGACTGGTTTTGGACACTCTCCCAGGTAGGGATGTTGGCCCGGGGCGTGGTCCCAGGGGCTGCTCCAATCAAGGAGTAAGGGGGTCCAGGTGGGACGCAGACACAAAAGGTGGCGCTCTCTGCCGCAGGTGTGAAGATTTCTGAAGCTGGCGACGCATCCCCCTGCCATAGCCAGGTGAGCAAGAGGCGGGAAGCCCTCTTTTGCCCGCCACACCTGGCCTCCTGGTTGTGGCTCTGACCCCATGTTCTCGCAGCGCTCCCCGCCTAGAACCCAGGACAAAGCCACCCGCCTTCATCCACTGCCACTCAACTCACCAGCCGAAGAGCCCAGTAGTGTCACTGGGAGACGACAGACCTGTGACATCGAAGGTACTTTGGGGATGGTGGGGGCTAGAGACCAGGGGCTTTGGCACCACTGAGGTGGCATCAGGGGACTGGATGTCATTGGAGCTGGAACAAGAGGGCTGGGGGCCATTGGGGTTGGGGGGCCAGCCAGGCTGGGGGAGGCGTCCATGCTGCGGTCAGGCAGGCTGTGGCCAGAGCATGGGCAATGGACTGCAGTGGAAGAGAGTGGGCAGCTCTATGCAGGTGGGCCCTGATTCTGTGGCCACCCCCAGTCCTAGTGGAGCTGCTGAACCGGGTACAAAGCAGCGGGGCCCATGACCAAAGGGGCCTTCTGCGCAAAGAGGACCTGGTGCTTCCAGAATTTCTGCAGCTGCCTGCCCAAGGGCCCAGCTCCCAGGAGGCCCCACCACAGACTGAATCATCAGCCCTGCCCAAGGGAGACCCCTCGGACTGCACTGCCCACTCAGCCCTCTGACAGCTGTCCAACAGTCCAGGCTGGCTGCATGGCCCTTGGCAGGCCGAGCATGCCATGGTCCTGCTCTGCATGCCCTGTGTGTGCTGTGAGTGTCCTTGGCCCCTTTCTGCCACGGGCTGGCCCAAAGGAAGAGCCTCAGAGGGGTGGAGAGGGGCTCAGAGTAGCCACACCCCACAGCTGCCACCACTCGGTCCCTCACAGGCTCACCCACCCATCCCTTGAAACAGGCCGCTGGGGGCAGGTGTGACTTGCCTCCTTCCCCCAACCCCGTGCAGGCTTGCCCAATGCAGAGGGGTGGCGTTGGCAGTGCCAGCCTCCCCACCCTGTGCCAAGCCTCATCAGGGAGCAGGAGGAGGGGCAGGCCCCTCCTCAGGGAGTTGGCATGAGCAAGGCCTGGGGGTACAGCTAGGCAGCCCCTCCCTCTACCCACTGGACTCTACTGGACATACGGATTTTCCAGTTGGCTTGGGGCAGCTGGGTTTGTCCTGAATGTATAATATTGTTATTATAATTATTATTATTGTTCTGTCATGAGGTGTGTTCCTTGTGTATGCTGAACCCCCCCACCCCCACCCCCGAAAACCACATTGCGTCTGTCACCAAAGGCACAGTGCCCGGAAGCTCTTGGGGACCTCAGGATGTGCCCCCTGACTTCCTGTTATCAGAACTTCTCTTCCTGACTGCACAAAGTTTGGGGGGGGGGGGGAGAGAACACCAGAGGGAGGGAGGGGAAGGGGAAGACCCCCTGGGGAGCTGTGCCTCTGCCAGGTGTGACCTTACTGTTCCCTGGGCTCTGATCTGAGTACAGTGTCTAGTGGCTGTTTTCTGCTTCTCTAGGGGACCGAGTGTGTCCCTGCAGACAAGCCTGCAGTTTCTTTGGATGCATTGAAGGCTGTGTGGGAGACACCAGGCACTGTTGCAAGGACAGGTTCTGCCCCTTGCTGCTTTGGCTAGGTGGTCATCCCTGCCCCTAGCAGCAGGGAAAACCCACACAGGGAGGGAGAGCAAGGAAGACCTCCCAGAAGGAGGGCCCCAGCCTGTAGGCAGAGAAGCCAGACACAGTCCCTGTGCTGTGGCAGGGCAAGCAAGGGGACACAGGAGCCTCCAAGAGGTATCCGGGGAGAGAGGGGCCCTCCTGACAACCTCAGCAGGTCAAGCTCTCATCCTCATTCCCGCTCTTTGCACTGGTCGTCCGCGCGGCCAGGAGCTCCACCACTGCCATGGCCCCCGTCGTGTAACTGGAGGAGATGGGGTATTGCTGGCCCACTGGGCCTTTCTCCAGAACTCAAAGCCCAGCCTTCCTGGGAGAGGGGGCTTTAGCACTCTGCCCCCTTGTCCATGTTGTTTGGCTGTGGTGGCCTCTGGCTGCTGGCGTGAGCTGGTGACACAGGCCTGGCCAGTCAGTTTAGTTCAGGGATGATCCTCTCCTCCAATCAGAATCCCAGTCCTGGTCATTTTCTACCACCTCCTGGAGGTTTGTAGGAAGGACCTGCAGGGAGGGAACCTGCACGCGGATGAGGGCAACACAGGAGAGCAGGGCTGAGGGGTGGCAGGAGGCGCCTGAAGACAGTCACCTCCAGACTTGCTCATTAGGCGAGCCCGTGCACTTCCTTTCGGCGTGTGTCCTTACTGCTTGTGTGGGGCCACTGAGGTTGCAGACGTAAAGCCCTGCTTCGCTGCAAATCTGTCTTAAACACCTCAGAGGAGCCTTCCCTGGTCACCTAGTGCTGTGATCTAGGTGTGTGTGTCCCCCACACTCATGTTCAGAGTCCAGCCCCAGTGTGCGGGTGCTTGGAGGTGGGTCCTTTGGGCCGTGATTAGGACATGAGGGTGGAGCCCTCATGATTGGGACCAGGCCTAAAAGGGTAAGAGACCCCAGAGAGCTCCTTCACCCGCGCCACCCTGTGAGGACACAGGGAGAAGGCCGTCTGCCACCTGGAAGTGAGCCCTCACTAGGCCCCAGGTGTGCCGGCACTCTGACCTCAGACCTTCAGTCTCAGGAACTGGGAGAAACACACTTCTGCTGCTCATAAGCCAGCCAGTCTCTGTTATTTCTGCTCCAGCAGCCCAAGTGGACTAAGACATTGAATACCGAGTGCTCCCCATTTTGTGCTCTGCCTTCCTACCCAGTTTCCCCCCCCACAGCACTCAGCCCACTGCCACAGTCTCATCTACTTTTTCATACTCGTTTGCTGACAATCTGATGCAGGGGCCTCGAGGGCAGTGACTCACTCCGCTTCGTCACCTCTGTATCCCCTTGGCCTAGTGGGCTGACAAAGGATGCCACAGCCTCAGATAGTCCCAACAAAGGACACAGGGACCGCAGGGCAGTGGGGCTCCTGGGCAGGGGACTGCATAGCACCAGAGTCACAGTCTGTGGCCAGAGACGGGGGCAGGGAGACAGCCCATGTCCCTTCCCTGGTCAGCTGCAGAGCCCCTGTCACTTCCTGGGCCCTGGGGCTTCTCCCTGACGCAGGAGACACCTTCCATGCCCCGGGATAGAGAGGCAGAGATACCAGCTAAGAGATGGGGTATCTTCTCAAAGTTGGCAGATCCTGCAGGCCAAGCCCAGCTTTCTGCACACCCCATCACCCAACTCCAAGTAATGACACCTGTCAAACCCGGGAACCAAGGAGATTGCCTCATGAGAATGGGGGTCGTGGGTCAAGTGAAGAGCCATCCTGAAGGTCGGCCCCAGCAGGGGGAGAATTTCACACCGACTGAGTTCAGTCCTGTATCTCTTCTTTGTCCTCATAACTCAACAGCCCAGCAGGCATGCAACCACCGCTGCAGGGGAAGTGGCGGGCCCCGGATTCTGCAAGGAGCTCGAGCAGCCAGCCCATGGGCCGTCTGACTCAGGGACACCCCTCAGAGAGGACCCGGATGCTGTAGAAACCCCAGGGGGAGCCAGGACCCTTTCTGGGAGGGGACATGGAGATGGCTACTCTGGGGGGCAGTTTCAGAATTTCTGCTAAAAATTAAAAACATACCTTGTGTGACCCCTAGTAGTAGCCCTGGAGAGTCACTCCTGGGCACAAGGAAGCCCATCTCTGCAGGGTTGTCTATGGGCTGAAAACTGGCAAAGAGCCAAAGGTGGAGGGGGGTGGGTCACGACACATGGTGGTGTGTCCACGTTCTGCATGCACAGCGGCTAAGGAACTGGGTGTGGCGTGTCCTGATGTGGAAAGTTCTCCAAGATGTGTTATTGTTCAGTAAAAAAAAAGAAGAAAGAGCAACATGTATGGCATGAGACCTTCATATAAGCCACCAACACACAGGCACTTGTAAGTGTACGGAAAGAAGAGAGAATATTCTAGAAGGATACAAGCCAAACTGACAGGGAGATGGGGAGAGGACCAGGACTGGGGGTAGTGCTCAAAGGAGACTTTCACCTTAGCTTTAATTTTTTTTTAAGATGAAATTTTAAAATAATCATCGCACAAAGAACTCCCCAAGGCCTCTGTTGCTGCTGGCTGCTGTCCCCTTCTCCAGAAATAGAACCTGGCTCTTCCTTTAGGGGCTTCAGCCCACCACCTCTGCAGGCACAAGTTGGCTGGCTGGGTATATTGATCTGCCACAGTCCTCTCTGTGATCTCCAGCTCCAACCGTCTCCTGCAGCAGCCCTGGGCCAGGGAAACGCAGTTCCCTCCTCCTAGATTCTGCCTTCCCAGAATCCCTCCAGGACCTGAGCCCTCATAGTCTCAGCCCCACCAGGCCCAGGGGTGGGGTACCAGCTGGTCAACCCATAGGCCCTGTTCCAAAGCCACTGTGTGGAGCTAGACTCCTGGGTGGTTGGGAGAGGTCACAGAGCTGCTTCCCTTCACCCCACCAGGTGCGAAGGCTGGAGGGGAGTTGGTCTGTCCACCTGCACCCAGCAGGCCTCCAACACCCCATCTTATAGAGGGCACAGGCTGAGCCAGCAGGTGTGACTTCTTCAAGAACCCCAAGGGACCTAAGCCCATATGGCTCCAAGCCTCCAAGAGAGAACCGGGTTCCCTGTCTCTTATCCCCTAATCCCACTTAACGGCTGGGGAAGGTGATGGTATGAGGTGGGTGCAGGCTGCGCATGGCACACAGGGACCTAGGCTCCGGGCCAGGCTGGGGGCGGCTAGAGGCGGGGGCTGCTCACCTGGAGCCCCACTGAAAGTGCTGATGCAGCTGTAGGCTCATGCTCCCCACCCCACCCCCAAGGGTGAGCATAAGGTACAGCCCGCAGGGGGCCTGGCCTGTTGCTCAAGTGACTGACTTCTGGGGAATTAGAGGCTGGAATTCAGCTCCCACAAGGAAACAAAGGCCCAGACAGGGAGGAACGCTCATGGTTGATTACATTCAGTCAGAGGCAGCCCGGGCTGGACGCAGGCCCATATCACTGCACAACCCAGGGGTGCCACTCCCATGTGTGTTGGTCCTGGGGGTCCAAAAAGAGCTGGGGACGTGAATAAGTGTATGTGTCCTGTGACTCCTGCAGGGTCTCGGCAAGGGTGCTCTGTGGCCCCATCAGTGCCTCTCCCCAGAGTGCTGGCTGGGGGATAGAGCCAATGAGAAGTGCCGTAGAGTCCACGTCCCAGCTCCAGACCAGCCCTGGGTGCTGGCTTCCCGGACGAAGTCCTGGCCCGCTGAGACAGGTGGGGAGGGATAACCCCACTAGCCAAGGAAGCCACCATCTTCCTGCCCCCATGCTGAGAGGTTGAAGGAAGCCAGAAGTCAGACCCAGAATGCAGAACTTGGACCTGAGAACTTAGGGTGCAGGGCCTTGAGCTTGCTGCAGGCCACAACCAGAGTGGGGACCTCAGACACTCTAGCCCAGGACCTGAAGCCTAAATCAGGCTGAAGAGTTTCAGTCTGGAACTGAGAAGCCAGAGCCTGCACTGCCGTCTGGGAGGGTGCTGTCCACAGCCTCACGCTCAGGCTGGTCCCTGGGGCCAACGTGAAGCCCAGGGCCCGGGGCTGGAGAGACACGAAGAAACAAAGAGGCGATTTCTGAGAAAGCCTGAAGCAGACTCAGCTCTCTTGGCCACAGACTTTGGCCTCATCAGTCAGTGAGTGACCTGCACATGAGCCACTAGGGTTAATCATTGCCCAGGGCACTTATCCCCAAAACAGAGGCAGGACATTCTCCGGTCAGCTGCCCATGCTTTGGAAAATGGAACCTGGATGGGACATGTCTCAGGGCTCTGCCTGCTCTGTGCCAGGCAACTGAGATTAAAGTCCAGGCTCTTCAAGAGGGGACAAAGTCAAGAGGGATTGCTCTGTTTCCCAACGGGAAGTGGCAGGCGGCCTCTACTCTGTCACCCACCCCATGGGGAAGAACGGCTGCCTTGACCAGGGGTTGAACCCATAACCTTTTGTTGTGCAGGATGACGCTCCAACCAGCTGAGCCTCCTAGCCAGGGATCACCTATTTAAGGAGCAGTGGGTCTTAATGGAGAGCTGTGCGGACAGCTGGTGTGCCCGCCCACCTCCACAGCTCCCCTCGTTCTGGACGCACACACTTGTTCTTGGCATCATTCTCCCCGTTCAGCAGCCATGTTGTTCCTGCGGAAGTCATTTTCGTTGGTGTGATGAAATTCATTATCTTTCAGCTTGTCACGTTCACATGGGCCATGCTCTTCGCGCTTCCCACTCATTGCAAGCTGCCTCTTCCCTCAAAGCTGGCCCAGGACGGCTGTCCTACGTCACTGAATTGCTCTGTTCTCCCATCACCTGCCATCTCAGCAGACCCAGAGACCGGGATGTCTCTCCAAACGTGGAGACTTGGGTTTCTAGGGCACCTGCTTCTCTGCCGTCCCTCCGGAGCCCCAGCCTAGCTGCAGGCCGGAGCTCTGTCTTCCTCTGCCCTCCCAGGACTGTGGGGGCACCTCTGGGCTCAGCCCACCGCAGCTCTCCTCACCACACTCTCCCTGGGCCCCTTCCCGGGGGAGCCAAGTCACGTTGAGTGCCCAGGCGGTGATGCTGAGAGGCTAGCCCGGGCAGGTGTTAAAAGGGAGAGGGGCGACATGATAAGAAGTGCATTTGGAAAGGCTGGCTGACTGTGTGTTTGGAGACTGGACGGGGAGGCAGGAGGGCAGAGGCATTGCAATGACGCAGGTGGCGGGGGGTGGCCCGGCGGAAAAGCAGAATCAGGAGAACCGGGTGATGGATTGGAGACGAGGTGGAGGAGAAGGACCTCTCGAAGATGCCTGCCCCATTTCCTGCCCGAAGGGCCAACCCATGCTGCTCCCTGAGGCCCCTGCGGGGGTAGGGAGCACGGCCTGTGCCGCAGACGCGAGCACGGAGCCCTCCAGACACAGTCGGCGCAGACAGACCTGGGCATCTCCCCTCGGAGACTGCTCCTCCTCCTGGAAGCCTTTTCTCCCCACGAGATATTGCCCATCGCCCAGGCTGCAGGCCCAGAGGTCTGGGGAGGCCGTGGCCAGAGTGCACGTGAGCAGACAGGCAGGGTCACCATTCAGGGGCACGCACAGAATCTGTCACAGATGGGGAAAAGCTAGGCTGTGAGCAGGGCGGGAGTGGGAGGTTGAAATGAGCAGAGGGGCTGAGAGGTTAGGGCTGGAGGGCAGGCACCTTCTCCGCTGCTCTCAGGGGTCCAAGAGCAGCTCTGGTCAGCTCCACATTTCAGGGCTTTTGCTGGGGCTGTAGCAGCCCCCGCCCCCCAGGATTTGGGGGAATATTTTGGATGTGATCAATCACTGCCTCCCTCACTAACCCCAAGAGGGCAAGGAAGGGAGATGTCAAAACCGCCAAAGATCATAGCATTATTGAAAAAGGGAAGCAACCCTGGCTGGTGTGGCTCAGTGGATTGAGTGCCGGCCTGTGAGCCAAAAAGTTGCTGTTTCAATTCCCAGTCATGCCTGGGTTGCAGGCCAGGTCCCCAGTTGGGGGCGTGTGAGAGACAACCACACGTTGATGTTTCTCTCCCTCTTTCTGCATCCCTTCCCCTCTGTCTAAAATCTTTAAAAGAAAAACGACATTTGTGCTGACTGTAAAGACACAGGAAAGGCTTTTTTTTAAAAAATATTTTATTTATTTATTTTTAGAGAGAGGGGGAGGGAAGGAGGAAGAGAGAGAGAAACATCAGTGTCTGGTTGCCTCTCATGCAACCAGTACTGGGGACATGGCCCGCAACCCAGGCATAGTGCCCTGACTGGGAATCAAACCTGTGACCCTCCGGTTCACAGGCCAGCACTCAATCCACTGAGCCACACCAGCCAGGGCAGGAAAGGCTTTCGATATAACAGTAGATGAAAGGGGCAAGACACAATCTTGCACAGACAAGGAAATCCTCAGTGGGTGGAAAGGCAGCGAGACTCCCTTCTTCATTCCAAACGCACGCGTATAAAAGAAACTGCAAAACGGCTGTTCACTGGAGCGTTTGAGATCTTGCTTCCCGGCATGTCGTCAGTTTGGCTCAAGTAAACTCACAGAAAGTTTAAAAGAGAAGACGGAGAGAAAAGGGTGAAAGGCAGTGTTCTAAACATTACAGCGATGTGTCTGAGAAGCAGGGTTATTTTTCATTTCCTTTTGCTATGAATGGAGACTTTTCGGCCGATTCCCTGCCTCTCAGTTCCCCAGAAGCCCTCAGAACAAGCCCTAGGACTACATGGCTTATTGTCCTAAGCAGGGTACTTTTCAAAGTGAAAGGGGATGCTGGGACAACACTCACACCAGGACTTGGCCAGGCCAACCAGAACATGCGGTCACTCTATAGAACCAACCCCAGCCACAATTCTGCCCCACCCCTTCTGTCCCCTGTGGGCTCCGTGGCCTAAACTGGAGCAGCCACGTTGAGATGGAGCTGGGACCCACACCCAGGCTCACTGTGTTCTCTGCTCTTAGCCTCTTTGACAGTTAATTCTGACCAGCACCCACAATACTCCGTGAATTAACCACTAACTAGTTAACCTTTGTCACATCAAAGGGGAACTGTGCAGATTTCTATCTTCCGTGATGGAAGAGGCTGGGTCTAGGTCGCCCTCAGCCGCCTTCAGTGTTGAGGAGGAATGCAGCTCCGGGGACCCCGGGCAGTCAGAGGCCAGTGGATGGGCCAAGAAGAGCTGTTGACCGGAGGCAGGACTGGGATTCCAGAGAGGCGGGCCCGTTCGTTGGCCAGGACACCTCAGCCATCCCGGAGACAGCAAAAGGACACGAGAGCATGAAGAAAGCCAACACACTGAGGGACTCTGTCCTGGGCACAGAGATGGTCATTTATGTTATCACCTTCTACAGCTCACTGAAAAGGCCGAGCTAAGTGCCATTTTACCAGGGAGGTGAGGTGACGCCTCAGAATCCCAGGCAGACCCAGGGACTGGACCATTGTTTGGACCAAGTGGGAAGCTGACCTTGCCAGTCTTGGCTCAACACAGAGTAGGAACTCAACTGATGTGCTTAGAAATATTGGGTTGCCCAAAAAGTCCATTTAGTTATTTCTATACAGACATATTTTCCATGTTCCCCAATAACTTTATTGATTTGAATATTTTGAGTACGTTGGCTATCTTCCCACTATTGGCTTCTAGTGGGGAGAGGCCAGGGGTGCTGCTAAACATCTTCCAATGCATAAGACAGCCCCACAGCAAAGAAGTATTTGGCCAAAATGTCAATAGTACCAAGGAGCTTCACAAACCACTTTTACACGTTCGATCAGTCACAGCACCTTCTCCGTACACTGCACAAATCTTTTTTTTTTTTGCGTTTCAGTTGCATTTTTACCTTTCTTGAAGTAATAAAGCATAATATGCTGAAAATGCATATTTTCTTCTATTTTCAATATTACAATGGCTGCACAAAAATTTACCAGTTTTGATGTTTATTTATTTTATTTTTTTATTTTTTATCTTTAAAAGATTTTCTTTTTTTATCTTTAGAGAGAGGAGAAAGGAGGGAGAAAGACAGGGAGAGAAACATTGATGTGTGGTTGCCTCTCACACACCCCCTACTGGGGGTCTGGCCCACAACCCAGGCATGTGCCCTGACTGGGAATCGAACCAGTGATGCTTCAGTGCACAGGCTGGCGCTCAATCCACAGAACCACACCAGCCAGGGCTGATTTTCTTTAAATGCACACTGATATGATAGTTGTCACAATACAATCTGACAAAATTGTTTCAAATGAAGTTAAACACAAATAAGCACTACTAGAGCCATTCTACAGAAAAAAAAA
>VMDR010002955.1:0-80468 GCA_007922815.1 Macrotus californicus | reverse complement strand
TCATGAAAGGCAAGGACCTACATCCAAGATTACTCTATCCAGCAAAGCTATCATTTAGAATTGGAGTGCAGATAAAGTGCTTCTCAGATAAAGTCAAGTTCAAGGACTTCATCATCACCGAACCCTTATTATATGAAATGTTCAAGGGACTTATCTAAGAAAAAGAAGATAAAAAATATGAACAGTAAAATGACAACAAACTCACAGCTATTAACAACTGAACCTAAAAGAGAAACAAAAACAAACTAAGCAAACAACTAGAACAGGAACAGAATCACAGAAATAGAGATCACACGGAGGGTTATCATCAGGGGAGTGGGTGGGGAGAGAGGAGGAAAAGGTACAGGGAATAAGAAGCATAAATGGTAGGTAGAAGATAGATAGGGGGAGGTTAAGAATAGTATAGGAAATGTAGAAGCCAAAGAACTTATATATATGACCCATGGACATGAACTAAAGAGGGGGAATGTGGATGGGAGGGGGTGTGCAGGGCAGAGGGGAATAAAGGGGGGGAAATGGGACAACTGTAATAGCATAATCAATAAAATATACTTTAAAAAATAAAAATAAATAAATAAAATAGTGTGTAATTTAAAACTGGTAAATATTTTGCTTCTGCAATTTTCCATTTAATATTTTCAGATCACCAGGTAACTGACATATTGGATAGCAAACAGTGGGAAGCAGAATTGTAGGTAAGGGGAACTATGTAATTTAACAAGAATTGTTGTCATTTATTGAATGTTTACTATATTCCAGGCACTGTACTGAAGGCTTTGCATAATTGTCTAGTTTAACTCTCACTGTGACTTCATGCAGAAGTTGTCTGTGCAACCAGCTCCCATTCTGCAGATGATAAGACTGAGATGGGGAGAAACTAGATAACTTGCTAAGGACACACAGGTAGAAAGTGGCAGGACCTGCTCTGAGTGCTCAAGAGAAATAATCTCCATTCCTCTTAAAACTGCCTAGAGTGTCCCTCTGGCTATATCTGGAGAACCTGAAGTTGGGCAATGAGACTGATACAAGAGGGTGAGCTCATCTGAAAAATTCACCTTTAAATATAATGTCAACATGTTTATCTAGATGAATATTCTACAGTGGACCCCAGCTTCATTCCATTCCACTAGTTCTGATATCTCTATATGTGGGCTTCCCAGACAGAATAATTCTAAGTTAAAACCTTAAGGACACATAAGTGTTAACAAAGGAACTGGGTGAGACAAAAGGTATAACGGGATGGAGGGTAGAATTCTAGGTGGACAAATCAAGGAAAGTGACAGAGCACACACAGGTGTCTACAGACTAATTTGTTTGGGGGGACCCTAAGTGAGAGGTTTGAGCAGCAGCCCAATGTAGAGTCTGTCTCTTGGATTTCTCAGCTGCAAAATGAACTAACGTTTGTTGAATATATACTACAGGCCAGGGGTTATTCTAAGTGCTTCGCATGTATTAACTCATTTATTTTTGCAATAACTCTATGAGGCAGGTACTATTATTTATCTGTATTTTACAAAGAAAACTGAGGCACAGGAAGGTTGAGCAATTTCCCCAAGACCACACAGCTAATTAGTAAGTGGTGAAACTAAGAAATCAATCCAAAAACTCTAAACACTATGCTGTGAGTTCTAAAATATAAATTCCATGAGCCAGAAATTTTTTTCTATTTTTGCTTTCTGCTGAATCCCGGATATCTAGAACATTGTAACAGGACTTAAATAAATAATTGTTGAATGAATGAATAATACAAGTAAATATCTAAGTAAAATATTGTAGTTTTCCCCCCTAAGAATTCTACAGTTAATTTCTTCTGTGTAAACTACTCTAAATCCTGTCAAAACACACCATTGGGTCTTATCAGTCACTTAAGATTTGGCATTCCATCTCTTCTTTAAAATGAATCCCATTCCAGCCCTGGCCAGGTGTCTCAGTTGGTTGGAGGATCATTCCATACACCAAAAATTTTGCAGGTTTGACCCTGAGTCAGGACACCTACCTAGGTTGCAGGTTCAATCCCCAGTTGGGGTGCATATAGGAGGCAACCAATCAATGTTTCTCTCTCACATCAATGCTACTCTCTCTCTTGCTCTCCCTCACCCCACCCCACCCTCTTCCTCTTTCTCTGAAATCCATTAACATATCCTCAGGTGAAGATATAAAAAAATAATAAAATAAGATAAATCCCACCCCATTCCATTCAAATGTTCACTGAGCCCCAACTATGTGCCAGGGTTTCAAAGAAGAATATGCTCAGATATTAAGGCTGAAGCTCAGAGTTCAGCAAAAGCACAGGTGGGTAAGCAAATACTAACAATACCATCTGATAATGATATAATAAAGGAATTTATAAACTTTTATAACGCAGATATGCAAGCACTCATTCTCCTGCAGTGGGAGCCGAACCTGAGGATGAATTGGAGGACACCTGGTGGAATGGCATGTCAGCAGATGAATAGCACAAGCAAAGACCTGCGGTGTTAAAATGCGTGAGAGTCCCCAGTACTCAAATATAATTCAAGTGCAAGTAAGCAGCTGGCAAAGCGTCCAGGGAAGTACCATGAGAACAGTTTGTAAGAGATCTACATGCTAAGAAATGTGTGCTTTTTCCTGTGACCCCAAGAGCCATCAGGTTTTAAGCAGTATGGTAACATGATCAGCTCTGACCTTTTCAGAGGAGATACATGTGGAAATAAGGATCTTTGAAATGACCATTTTATTCAACTACCCCTTTTTTAATCTCCTTGGGAGACCAACAGGAACAGATCAGCACTGTCAGAAGATCTGAATGAGATAGGTCAGCCTGATTGTGGGACTTCCCGCCATTTCTGATAATTTCTTAATCTTACAGGGAATCTGAACAGCCTTTGTCTTTGTCAGTGACCATATTTTCTAATCCCCATTTTGGTGCCTGATTCAGTGCCTCTGTTTAATCTTTTGAAAGATTTATGGCCCCAGCACTTGTGCATGTGATGAGCTCATCTGATGTCAGTTACTGTGCCCAGAGGCTGGTGGAGAGATAGTTGGTTACAGTTGGGGACATGTGACTTGTCTGATTGAAGCGTACTATGTGAAGGAAGCATTTCTCTGGGGAAATAATTTGGCATTTCAGTTTCATACAAGGGCCCATTGGGAAGAAGAGAGGCTGAGATGCCAATTTGCTAATGGGAATCCACAACCTTGAGCCCCCTCTCTTCAGAGAGCTCCAATGCATGCTGGCAGGGACTGTCTGCATTTAGTTACATCTTAGAGACTTTGGTGGAAATACAATCTCTAAATATTGAAGGCAAAGATGGAGACACAAAAATCACTCTGCTTTTATTCACCCCAAACCACATACACTCAAACAGATGAAATATGTATGAAGCGAGAACCATCTGTAGCCTGCGGAGCGAATCCCACTGACACATCCAGGGCCTCATCCTGAGGCTCGGCGATGTGGGTGACTCATGACAGATGTGGGAAGAGAGTGCCAATAGCACCTTTGATTTGGGCTTTTTCTTTTTCACATGCAATTTCTCCCCATGCAGTCTTGAAATTGCACTTTGAAAATGTACCTGCCCACGTTTTCATCTTGGACCTCTCTGTCCACAGGATTCTGAAAGTGTCTCTTTTGGACAGGGGGGCTTAAGAAGCTCAATGCAGTTGGGAAGTATTGAGGGACAGGAAAATGTGCTGATGAAGGTTGTTTACAGCAGGTGGCTGTAGAGTGTCTAGAGAAGAGGTGTCTACGAGTTTGTACAAGGCACATGATGATGGCCCAGCAGTGGGCTGGGGTTTCTACAATGTGGGGGGCATTTGTGGTGGGAAGCCTCCTATTACTGTTTCTGCCAGTCTGGAACCAGAAGGTGAAGGTGGAAGCTGGTTATAGATTATGGCTGGTGCACTGGAGGAGGGGGCAGGTGGCACAGAGGCACCTTCCCTGAGCAGCTGATGGGCTTGACAAGTCTGGGTGGTATCGCCCTCCTTCAGAACAGCCTCCAGCCCCCCACCCCCAGCCCCTATCACCCAACACACAAAGTCCATCTTCTGTGTTGCTCTGTGAAACTCTCAAACCTCTCATAATCCCCCAACATTCTAACCAGGCTTCCACACTGTTCTTTAGCATCCACCGTGGGCCCCAAGGAGAGAGGAGTGGCAGCTCCCCTCCTGCTACTATACTTCACCACCTCCCCACAGGATGAGGAGTTACCTCTCAGGGCTCATCTCCCTGCCTCAGACCTACCTCGGAGTTCCTCCAAGTTCCTACCCATCAAACCCAAGCTGGTGGGTGCCCCTTACAGCACAGGTGCATGGTGTCAGGGCAGTGAGGAAGAATGACAGAGGAAAAAAGACAGAGGAGAAAGACAGCTTGCCCCTTTATAGTTCTGCCTGAGGACCAGGCATTGGAAAACCTGCCCAGATATATCCCCATGCCCAGCTCTGCCCTCAGGCCTCCTGGGCCAGGCACCTCCCTGCAAAGTCACAGGTAAAGATGCATAAAGGGAAAGGTGTTGGACACAAATGGAGGGAATGTGGGCTAAGACCCCAAGACGTGGTTTGCCATCCCAATTCTGCCCCTTGCTAACAGACCTGTGATGCCATTGCCCCCAGAGCCAAGTGCAGGCTTCCAGGTGCAGTGTACCATGCCCTGCATGACCAGCTGCTATCCGCCTCTTCCACCGCATCTCCTCTGTGCTCCACTCCCCTCTACACCACCACCCACCTGCCCTTGCACACTACCCCACAATCACTCTTACACACAGACACCCTCGGCTCCAACAATATCCAACAACTTAGAATTTTTCAAGTATCTCATGCTGTTTCTGGCTCCAGTGACTTTATACATCCTGCTTCTTCTGCCTTCCATGTCCCTCTACCCATCCACTCCACAAACTATTTTTGAGCACCAGCTAGGTACCAGGCACAGAGAAAAGGACACAGTCCCTGCCCTCATGAGCTTATACGAGTGCTCCTCCCTCCCCCATCTACTTTGTAAACTATTCATTCTTCAGAATCGACTTTGAACACCACTTCCTCTGAAACACTCTGCTTCTGCCTGGCCAAGAGCTCCCTCCTATGTCTGTATTGCCTTGTGATGTTGCCCTCCTCACAGAGTGAAGTTCTTTGCCTCCCAGAGTCTGAGGGTCAAGGCCCTTCAGCATAGAGCACACTGCAAAATCCCTGTTTGTTTCCATCTCAATAGATAGAACTTGGCTCAGATCTTATCTGGAGGCCTGTGTTTCTACCCCTCCAAGTATTGCATGCACATGGATGGACATTTGGACACACGTGCTTTAAGTGCTTCTTATTGGGATCCATTCATTTCTTTGGCCGGTGTTAGATGGTAATATATGATTTTCCCTCACAAAAGAAACATAGATAACTTGAAATATAATCAAATCAAAAAGGTCCAGCTGCCATTTCTCCTCCTCTATGAAGTCTTCCCAGAGAGATTTCTGCCATACCTCCGTCTGCTCGGGCAGCCATAAGGGGATATCACAGACTGTGTGCTTGAACAACAGACATTTATTTCTTGCAGTTCTGGAGGCTGGAAGTCCCAGATCACGGTGCCAGTCGATTTAGTGTCCAGCTCCCTGGTGTGTAGTTAGTTGGCTCTTTGTAACATTTGCCATGTGCTCGCATGGCAGAGCGAGAACAAGCACTCTGGTGTCTGCTCTTGTAGGGACTTTAATCCTAGTGGATTCGGGATGCACTTCTGTGAGCCCATTTTACTTTAATGTCTTCTTACTCCAGAGCCAACTACACTGGAGGTTAGGGCTTCAGCATGTGAGCTTGGGGGACACAATTCAGTCCCTAGCACCTCCCCCTCTTTGTGTTCTTTGGAAGCCCCAGCACTCAGAGCAGCTGGCCCTCCCTGCTCCATTCCTGAGGAGAAGGGCCCTGCATGCCTGGTGACTTGCATTTGACTCCAACACTCACCTACTCTCAGTTGTATTTTTAGGGAGCTCTTAAAAAAATAATTCCACTGAACTCAGAAAATATCAAATGTACCCACCCAAAAATCAAGTTACTGACAAATTCCATAACACAGAGATAACACTTTGATGTGCATCTTTCCAGTTGATCTACATAACTCTATATTTTTAATAAAAATTTATCATCCCATTGAGGCAATCCTGTAGCTACACACACACCATATACACACCATGCTTCTCATTCATCGTTTTGGGATAAAGACCAAGTATTTATCATGGTCTGCCTGCTCATGCTGGCTCTATCTTTCCAGCCTCATCACACCACTCTGCACTCCCTCTTTCAGTCCTTCAGTACACACTGTGTTCCCTCCAAACTTACAGCCTTGTACATATATGGGGGGCCCTCTGTCTAGAATGCTCACTCCTCATGCCTTTGCCTGGTTAACTCCTACTCGTCTTTCAAACCACAGCAAAAGGAATCCTTCTTCAGAAGCCTACCCTGAATCCCAGACAAGCTCAAATTCCCCTTTTATACAGTCGCGTAACACCTGGTAGCTCCTTTCTTAGCATTCATCTGGGTTGTGATGTAACATTTATGCCTGTCTTTCCAGATGAGAAATCCATTCTCTTTACTACATTCCCAGCTGCTAGCCATGTGCCCATACCATAGCAGGTCCTCGGTATTTGATAAAAGAATGAGTGAAGGAGAGTACATACTTGATTCTTTCTTAATTTGTATTTTCTGATGAGCTAAGTGAAACTGGGCAGTTCAGTTTCTTTTCCCTCTGAGATCACATAACCAATGAGACTAAAAGGGGTTGAGACCAGGGCCAGGCACCTCCTGCTGTTGATGAGGCTGTTCCTCGTAAATCAATGACTCCGGGAGAGCTGGGTGGCAGGTTTCCCAAACTGAACTTTTTAAGCAAGGTCAAGAAACTAGGGTTTATTTTTCTGGGGAAATGTGGAAACTGCAACGTGATCGAAATAAAAAGTTATGACTCAGGTTTGAAGGAAATTGTTTTTCAGTATAGAAAATTATTGTGTGCTTTTCATCACGGATCACAATTCCTCCTATGATTATGAAATCATATTCTTTTTCCATGCATCATTTTTCTTCCTTCTGTCTATGATACATATCAAATAAAAGATATTTTATAGCCCTGACTAGTGTGGCTCAGTTGGTTGAGCATTATCCCATGGAGTAAAGGGTCACCAGTTCGACTTCCGGTCAGGGTACATGCCTGAGTTACAGGTTCAGTTCCCTGTTGGGGTGCGTTCGAGAGGCAACTGATTGATGTTCCTCTCTCTCTCTCTCTTTCTCCCTCCCCTCCCCCCCTCTAAAAATAAATACATATTTAAAAATAATAATAAAAGATGTTTTATATTTTTAAAAAGAGGAAGAAAAAGAGAAATAAAAAATAAAGTGACTAAGCAGATGATTTTCCCAGGTTCACTATCTGCTCCTTTCCAAAATGCAATAGGCCTTTTGTTTTCATATAACATTTACCAAGATCGATTTTGGTTGTATTGAACAGAAAAAGCTCGAGGGGAGAAGAAAAAAAGCAAGTAGTGAATGATAAACACGTTCTAGAAGAGATAACTGCTGGAATGATCAGTATCTGGCTTGTTGACAACCTGGGTGAAAAGACAGGTACAGGCCGTGAGGACAGCTCTGAATGGGCAAAGGTCCATCACAGATGGAGTGGGCATAAATCCTGGTTCACATGCTAAGTATACAAGAAACAGGTTACTTATGATCTCTCACAACTCTTAATGATAGTCCTCATTTCTCTGTGAGGTAAGCACCTTCCCCGTTTGTGCCACTATCCTGAAACCTCAGAGTATCAGGGTATCTGGGAGTGTGTGAAGAAGACATCTCAGTCCACACAGGCTGACACTAGGGCAGCACTGTTGACATTGTCATTCAGGTTCTGCATGGCCTATGGTCATTTTAACTGGATGCCCTGTCATCTAGGTCTTTCCTGAGTCCCATTGCCATGTTTTCCATGATGCCAGGGAGCTACTCAGTATGGAGAGGAGAAAGTCCAGTGTTACAGATTGAACTGTGTCCCCCAAAAAAGATGCATGAAAAGTCCTAACCCCAAGTGCCTCAGAATGTCACCTTTTGTGGAAATAGGATCTTTATAGAAGCAGTCAAGTAAATATTAGGCCATTAGAGTGGGCCCGAATCAGTAAGACTGGTGGTCTTATTAAAAAGAGAAATTTAAACACAGAGATAGACATGCATAGAGGGGAACCAGGGAGAAGTCAGTCATGTGCCTGGAATGATGAATCTACAAGCTAAGGAAAGCTGAGGACTGGCAGCAAATACAGAAGCTGGAGGGGCAAGAACAATTCTCCCCTAGAGCCATCCGAGAGAGCAGGGCCCTGCTGACTCCTGGAGTTTGGACTCCTAGCCTCCAGAACTCTGAGGCAGTAAATTTCTGCTGTTTTAGGAACTTGTGTTTTAGAACATTGTTCTGGCAGCCCTAGGAAACTAATACATCCAGTTTCCCCCCTTCCTCTGGCCAAGACACTTTCCGCAAGGGTTTTGGCTTGTGGAAAACAAGGACAGAAAGACTTACGGGCTATCTGTTCTCCGGTGGGGAGCACACAGGCCCCCAGGGCAGTGACCCACAGGGTCTGCTACTGCTTGAATAGGGAGAAAGATAAAAGAGACAGGAGAGTGAGAAAAACAAACTCATTGATTAGCACCTCAAAATACTATCCCAGCCATGCAGGAATAGCAACTTCACAGGGTGTCAAAGTCTTCAGTGGCCCTAACACACCCATTACAGCGTTTCAGCTGGGTAACCTCTGGGGTCATTTGGATTAGGGTCATCATAATTGTGGCACTTGTGCCTGTACTTCATAATCCAACACCTCTGGAGTCATGACTGAGCACACTTCCCTGGAGCCTAGTCTTGGTCTCCAAATACTCAATGCCAAGTTCTAGGCATCTTCCATTGAACCATCAAAGGTGGTGATTAAAGCAAGTGAACCTAGTAACACAGCAAGTGACTGGCCCACCTTCTCTGAGCCTGTACCAGGTCTCTGGGCTCTGCTGGAGAAAATCGAACGACTTCATGGATTTGGGACTTTACCAGTTTGTGATCTTTGGCTTCAGCCAGGCCCTCGATGTTGTGTATGTCTCTTTAGTCACTGTGTCTCTTTAGTCAGTTTCTTATTCCATGCCCATCAAGAATTCCAAATTCTGCCTTTCTCAAACTTTGCACCCCACATTTCTCCCCTCTGTGCAACAGATAGCTTCACCACTGCTTTACAATGGGCAGAGGCACCATCGGCTTCCCGCTCTTGTCTGGACTAAGTTACTTGTATCCCAACCATCATTTCCTTCTTCCCTTCTGCCTCAGTGAACTTGGAATTCTTCCCTTAGCACAAGCCTGGTCTTCCCCCTATGTCCTCTGCCATCCACTGCTCCACCTCCATGACCTTGAGTTGCTATAATATAGGTGCCTCAAGGCCCCATCTGTTGTGTTCACCAACTGCCTGGCACTTAGTAAGTGCTCACTAATTATTTATAAATAAATGTATCAACCATTCTCTTTCTCTACATCCTCAATCTCGACACAAATTTTATCCCCTCTGCACAAAAATATGCTGCAAAAAAACAAAAAAAAAAACATTATTTTCAACTGATGAATATACTCCCAGCCCCCATCTCTTTCCTTCCCTTAACAACCAAATTTCTTTAAAAAGCCATCAACATTCACTGTAGCCACAATCTTATCCCAAGACCTCCTCACCTGTTTATTCCTCAACTCATGACAATCTCATTCCCACAGTCTCGCCCCCTCTAGTCTCCTTGAAAGGGGTCTTTCTCCCCAAGGTCACCAGTGGTCCAGTGACAGCCACTGGAAACTCTTCCATCCTCTCCTGGTTTGCTCTCTTGCTGTCCTTGATACTTCTTAACATTACCTGCCCACTGACACCTCCATTTCTTGTTTTTCCCCTTCCCTCTGGCCACTCCTTCTCAGTCTCATCTAAGGCTCCTCTTTCTCATTTCCATTGTCTTCCCTTCTCCCTTCCCCTTCCCCACCACCCCTCCCCCCGCCCATCCCTCAGTCCGGTTTTATTTTACCCACTGTCACCTTACAGCCTAGACTGATTTCCTCACCTTCAGCCCCATAGGCAATGCTGAACTCCTTCTCTGCAACTAAATTTACATGTGAATAACTGAGTCCCTCTTATTCCCTTTTAAAACCTGCCCTCTTTCTGCATCTTCTGTCCCTACAATAGGCAGCACAGGTCTTTCAGTCACCTACACAAGGTACATAGGAGTCACCTTTAATTTCTCCCTCCATCTCACCTTGGAGAAGAAATAAGTCACCAAGACTTGCCAACTTTACCTTCCAAAATGTGCCCTTGAACCTGGCCAGCTCACCACAGCCACACCTTTAGTCCAGGTATTATCATGTCTCATGTAGAATCCTGCAGGGGCATTCTAATTTAATTTCTTCCAGGCCACGTCCTCCTGTGGTCAGTTATTTTTCAAAAATCTAAATCTGATCATCTCATTTCCCTGCTTAAATGACTCCAATACTCCCCCACTCCTCGGAGCTCTTGTGCTCCATCATGAAGACCCTCCCTGACCTGGCGCTGCTCCTCCTGCCCCACGCTGCAGCCACTCTGGGTGTTCCGTGCCTCTGTGCTCTCCAGGGTGCTTTCCCTCCTTCCTTTGCTGGCTGACTCCTACTTGTGTATCAATACTACATTGATCAGGACTCCCTTGGTCGTAAGTGACAAAAATGCAACTCAAAATTGCTTAGGATAAAGCAGGAATTTAAGAACACAAATGTGATGGGGCTTCAGAAGTACATGGGTCAGGGACTACGTGAGTTTTCTAGGATGGTCATAGAAATGTACCACAGGTTCAGTGGCTTAAACAGCAGAAATTTATTTTCTCACAGTCCTAGAGGCCAGAAGTCATGCTCAATGTACCAGCAACATTAGTTTCTTCTGAAAACCGTTCTCCTTGGTTTGTAGATGCCATACTCTCTGTGTCTTCACATGGTCTTCCCTCATGGGTGACTGTATCCTAATCTCTTCGGATTAGGGCCCACCTAATGACCTAATGACCTCATTCAACACTAATTCCTCTTTAAAGATCTTATCTCCAAAGATAGTCACACTCTGAGGTAGTGGGAATTAGGGCTTCAGTGTGTGAATTTTGAAGGGACACAGTTTGGCCCATTCTGATCCTCCATCTCTAATGGCTGCCTTTCTACTCTACTCTATCTGGTTGTAGACTAGCAGACAGCATGGCATTGAACCACCCTGACTTAGTCATCTTGTGGCTTCAGTCACTAGCAAGACTATCCCAACTGTCTCATCCCAAAGCCACAAAGTCCTAAATATCATGAAGTATGAGGAGCTGCCATGGGGGTATCTCCAGACTCTGAGTTTCCAGGGAAACACAGTGGAATGGCTCCCATTCCCACTCTCCAATTTTGCACATAATACATATGGAAAAAAAACAAATGTCTCATTGTCTAATTGTCTTACAAAGTCCACTTTTTGTGCCAATCTCCATTCTTCCTTTCAGCAAAACTGATTAAAAGAACATTCATTTCTTGGATAGGCTGCCTTGCAGAATATATGTTCCCTCAAGCTTGGTTATTTTAATTTTGACTAAACTGAGAAGATTGGAATCTGAAAAAGAGAAAGATATGCCTCCAGGTACCCACTCCAAGTAATTATTCCTGTCTTGTAAAACCAGCAGAAAGTATGTTCTCCCCAGCCATGTTGCTCACACCCCTCCCCCAACTCAGTGTTAGAGTAGGTGGCACATTTTAGTCAGGTCCTGAGAAAATGCCCTTTGTCACATGTGCCATGCCCACACAGTATGCTGTTTCTGTCCTGCTCCATGACAAGGTGACTGCTATGAGGAACAAAAGTTTACTTGGACCCGATACCTACAGAAAATCCACCACCACTGAGTTTTTGCTGTTGGCTAGATTGTGTTCCTCAAAATTTATATAATGATGCTCTAACCCCTAGTGTGAAGGTATGAGAAGATGAGGCCTTTGGGAGACAATTAGATTTAGATGAGGTTATGAGAGTGGGCCCCCATGATGGGATTAGTGTCCTTAGAAGAAGAGCAAGGGACACCAGAGCTCATTTTCTCTCCTGCCATCTACAAGCCAGGAAGAGAGCTCTCACCAGAAACTAACCATGCTGGCACTCTGATCTTGACTTCTACCCTCTCCCACAGGGGTCAGCTTAGTTTTTCTCCTTTCCTTAAAATGGGGATGAACCCTTGGGTGAGCCATCTGCGACCAGAGCATTATAGCTGAGAAGCATAAAAGCACAGGGTTTGGCTCTTGAGCCAGACTACCTGGGTTCAAATCCTAGCCTGGAATCCTACTACATGACCTTGGGGAAGTAACTTTCACTCTGTACCTCAGTTTTTTCTCTGTATGAGAAATAGCACTGATGGTGTTTTAGGATGTGGCAGCTCCTGTAGACACCCCATAGATGACATGAGGCAAATGGTGTCCCAGGAGAAGGAAAGGGTGGTGGACAGGCTGTCCTTAGTTATTCTCTGTAAAGACTCAGTGTACATATCACCTACTCCAGGAAGCCTTCTGGGGTGCCAAGAAGGGTCTTGTTAGCCAGACCATAAAGCTCCGCCAAAGCAGTTAATCTCAAGATTGTATGCATGTCTCCTTTTAGTTTAAACATGGGTAAATCATGCTACTCAGAATGTGTTCTAAATACCAGCAGCATCACCATCACCTGGAAGCTTGTTGAAAATGCTGAATCTCTGACTCACTGGAATCAGAACCTACCTTTTAACAAGCCCCCAGTCACTCGTTCACACGGTAAAGTTTGCGAAGCCCTGGCTCAGCTGCTGCCGCTTAGGTTGGCAAGAACCGCTAGCACTGCACTCCTGACGGCACCCCTGGAAGGGACTCGAAGGAGGAAACTGAAGGGGGTTTCCGCTCATGGAGCTGATGAGGGTCCCTCGGCCCTGCAGGCATTGGCCACTGTGTGGCTGTGGAGGGAGCCTGAGGAAAGCCAGGGGAACCGCTCCAAGAACATGTCCTCTGTGTGGGCTTTTGTCATGTCTTAAGCAAATTTAACTGTAGGGTATTGGGTCCTGAACACTGTGATGGGTATGAAATTGTAACGTGTGCAAATGAATGTGTAGGTGAAGCTTCATCATTTGCATGCAATTGGACCACTTAGGGTCCATTACATCCCTCCCGAACCTGATGAACACACATTGCAACCTGTTTATACTTCCATTCTTCGACTTATTCTATTGGTCTCTAATCCATCTTATTTACTCTTCTCCCCCAAGCTCATTGACAACAGGACTGGTGACTGCCATTTCAGTATCTTGGACACCTAACACATGCCAGAGACACTGAAGTGTACACAGTAGGCATTCAAATTAACACTTGTTGAAATGAAAGTGAACATTTTCATTTTTACTTGTCGAAACAAAATATAAGGAGACTGTATCAAACTTTGTTAAAGGTACCATATTCAGCATAGAATTTATTTTCTATATAGAACTATAAGAAAATTAATCTAGACATTGTCTTCATTTAAATCATAGATCTACTAGAAATCTCAAAATGATACTAAGAGAGATTCAGCAGGAAAAAAAAGAACAGAGATGTATAATGGGGAAGGGATAACCAAAGAAGAATTTCTGGATGAAAAGTGCGGGGAGAAGAATACAAAAGGAAATAAAGAAAGGGGAGAGCCTCCCCAGCCTACCAAACACAGCGAAGCAGAAGAGAAAATACATGCAGATGCTTAGATCGAATTATTCTCAGGCCGGGGAGCAAGAGTGGGCATGGGGACCCTTCAGTACTTTACAGCTTCCCTGTGATAAATGTCTTATGCTTAGATTCTGGGATAACAGTCTTGGATTTCTTGTGGTCATTGGGGTCACCTCTTCTGCCACCAAGAACCACTAGGCACTATGCTGGCTACAGTTTGGGGAATGTTTCCTTTACCCTAATCTCCATGTTCCTCTTCCTATGGTGAGTCAGAGCCAAATGCACAAGGGTCAATCACACCATGATTTTTCTGCAGAAAACATAAACTAAAGACATAAGTCAGACAGATGGAGTTCACTGATCAAAAGCTACACTGAAGGATGTGGCCTCAATGTTTAGCTCAATGGGACAGCTAATTCTGCTTCCTTGAATTCAGCGGACCCACCCCAGCCATAGGTGGTGGTGGACCACACGGTGCCCCTTGCATGGACACAGCCTGCCCTGTTACACTTAGTTTGTCGCTGGGCATCCATTCCAGAATAATCTTCTCTGCAGAGACCAAGAGAGAGAACCTGGAGGGAGCTGAGCCTGCTCCCAGTTCACCAGTCACACAGACAGAGAGGAGGTAGGAATAACACTCCAGTGGCAGTTCCCAACACAGACACATGGGAGGGGGAATGCAGCATCCTGCAGGAAGTGCTGATTTCACCTCCATGAGGCCTCCCCCCAGTGCCACCCACCACTGTTCCCTTATGGATCCTCCTGGGTCCACAGGTGGAAATGTAGATTTAGCCACCATAATGTTCATGAGTGAATCTAACCAGTAAGAGGACCAAATAGTGCATTAATCCAAGGCTGAAAATTCACTGTCTCTTCTACTTCCCATACCAAAACATGTCATCTAACATAGCTAACCAGAGGGTCGGAAATTAGACGTACTGACAACATAAACATATTCCAAAAATAAAAACAGCTCTCTATTATCAAGTTCTTGGGGAGAAATGTAAGTCCAAGGACTAAATCCTCTTGCAAATTGAAATCCAAAGGAAATCAAACTTCTAAAGCAAAACCCTTGTGATCCAAAGTCCAAAATTCTTAAGTTGAAGTCAGAGAGTTGTTGATGCAAAAAAGGGGGGAGGGAGGGTTTCAGCTCTTTCTGCATCATCCCATACCTTCCTGTCAAGGGGATGGATATACTTTTGTCAAGTTTCAAAGTCTCTCATGAATGCCATCTTTTCAGAGAACCTGAAGATTTAGTGTGACACCTATTATTATAGAACTAGTTTCATACCCACAAAATTTAAGAAACAAAAGCACTCTGGGCTATTCCAGGAAATTTTAGGGTTCCAGAATTAGTGTGTGATGTTGCCAAAGACCACAGCAAAGACTTGGCATCTGAGAAGAAAACAGAAATTTGTGGAATTGGTCTTTCCAGGAGCCTTCCCAGATGCCCAGAGCTGGAACTCAAGTTCATTTGGGAGGCCCTTTTTGTGTAGGGCTTAATTATGACACAATTTATTGACCACGTCTGGAGGAAAATATCTGTGCTCTGAACAAGACCTTAGAAAGTGTGGCGGTGGCCGTCTGAAGCACTGGGTCTCATGTGAGCCCCTTCTTTTCCTTGCAGCATATTCAGCATCTCTGAGTGTCCATCTCTCTTTGATTCCTGAATGTCTGACATCTTACACATGGACAGAGTGTAGGTTCTTAGGGACACCAACCCCAGAATTTCTCAGAACTGAGTGTAGGTAGTCAGCACAGAGGCGCAACAGCGCTTTGAGTATCTCTCACTGCAGAATTGCTGAGGCCAATAAAACCTGCTTCCTGGGGAGCTGGCCCCCTTGCCTTCATGTTTGCTTCCAGTGGAGAACCACCCTTGGCAGATGCCTGAGTTGAACATGCAGGTGCTGAGTCCAGACCCTATGCCCTGGGGCAGCTAGTGAAGCTCCAAACCTCTCTGCCACATGCCTCTCAGGATGCAGCTTCCTCAGGTTTGGCTGGTTCCAGGAGCAAAAACCTCTCGTTCTGTTTACTTGTAGTGGAGGGACACGCACCCGTGTTCCATTCCCTTCTCCTATCCCCCCACTCCTTTCTCAGAAAAGTGAGTTGTAACAACTTAACCTATTTATGAGGCCGATCACCTTTCCCATCCTCTGCAAAGACCTAACACATTTGCAGAGTTCAAACATCCTCTTTCCTTCCTTTCTCTCTCCTGTGGCCCCTGATATATTTTCTAACATATTTCTCACATTTGATCTCCCCCAGTGAGAGACATAAAGGCAATAAGTTGCAAGACTGGCAAAAACAATGATTATTCAAATGTGGTCCATTGTGACTCCCTGAGTAGGATGGTCCCCTCCAGGAGCTATTCCCCACCAGACTAAGATCTAACCCAGTCCTGCCCTCCTCCCTTTGGTAGGTCGAATCTTTGCTCGGCTTCCTTGAATATTAAAATTCTGCAAATGTATTGATCAAGGATCCACAGGTAACAGGTAAAACCTAAATGCTTCTTTGCATAATCATCAATGCATACCAATAACACCAGAATGTTTTCTGCTCATCTTTCTAAACAGCTCATCTCAATTCGATCCCATATGAGGTAATGACTTTGGACAGTTGTCTCAGTCTTCAAGAGTGGCTCCCTGATGGCAGCTCTTACTGTGGACTCTATCAGCATCTCTGCTTCCTGAGAAGAGACCGCTTCTCCCTGCTTTTCGATTTTAGCTTCCTTTGCGGCAGCCATTGTGCTCATTTCTCTTGCCTTTCTTCATCTGCTCCCAATCCATGTTTTCACACCTTACGACAATTGAAACATGCCCCCTTTCCTAACTCCCTTGTTAAGAGTCATTACACTTGGAGGCACCTCCTTTTCCCATTTCTCTGTCTGAGGCTTCTAGATTTTCTTCCTTTCTGCATGTGAAAGGTGTCAGTCTATGTCCGAAGGAACACTCTCTTCCTCCAGCTTGTCAGCCTTCTCTCCTGTATTTCGCTTTTATTCTTCCTGCGTTCCTGTGACGGTGGTAAGAATAAGCATATTTTTCATGCCTCTCTCATTTCTCCCTGATTTTTAGAGCAATCTGACTCCCAGAAACAGAAAGTTCCAGGCATGGGTCCTTGTGATTGATCTCTTGGACTTCAAGTACACAGTAGTGTTATTTAATTATCTCTCTGCCTCATCTCAAGAAGACGACACCTCCTTATAGGGATTCTTATTTTTATTCTTTTTTTTGTGGGGGGTGGTGTCTGTTTATCAACAAAACCCACCACCCTTGTGTGAGTGAAGCCATAAAGCCACAGTTGGAGTTTATATAATCGACGAATCCAGACTCAATGTGAAACTACATGTTTGGAGCCAATATACAAGCCAGATAATTGTGGGTAACATCTCCAGTAATGTACATGAAATTTAGCTTTTCTCTTCTTTTCTTTTTTTTTCGGTTTGAAATCTCTGCCCACAGGCAGAGCTGAGAGACACAATAAAGGCAGCAAATATTGTTCTGCCTGCTCATGCCTAAAATGATCTAATTTGTGGCACAGCTTTGCCTGCAAACCAGGGCCTGAGAGGTTTCCAGTCGAGTGGCAGCACTCGGCACACTGAGACCGAGGAGCGCATGTTCATTAAGACCCGCGCTGGCACAAAACCAGCCACTCCCTGGGAGCAGCTTCCATAGAAGCAATGCCCTGCCCAGGAGGAAATCCAGTGCCGACTGAGACTAAGGCTTACAACTACCCAAAACAAGGCTACTTTAGAAGACCCACTTTCCACATGTTCTTTTTGTTCTCCAACTCAGCCTTGTCAGTTTCTCATGGTTCTGGGTCCATGCAACAGATAACAGGGTTTAAGGGGGCCCAAGAAATAACACCCACCCTCCCCATCTATGTTCAGATGGAGATCAGAGTATCAGACCTTGCCACCCATAAAGCAGCTTGAGGATGTAGCCGGGGTCTGTTGTCCAGAGAGTCTGTTGACATATCACCCTGAAGTCCAACCCTCATCCGAACTTGGGCTGACTTGTACAACCGGAGCCGCCTCCTCCCCCAGAATAGAAAGCAATCAGAGTTGGGACCTAGGATTCCTGCCCCTGATAATTCTGGGACATGTCACCCACAATGACCTCAGGTTTAACCAAAAGGTCTCTGAGAGACCTTCAAGAGGCAAGGATGCCGTGGCTGCTGAAGGAACAGGACTTCCTGTTTAGCACTCCAAGCCTGAACTATTTTTCACTCTCACTTATTGCCAGGAAGGTCCTAAACCTCTGAAGCGTCCCTCCAACTGGTCTCAATTCAAAAAGTGTCTCATTTCCACCACTAACTCCTGCTGTGGGCCATCCCATCCTAAGTTACCTTCACTCACCCTTTGCCGACTCCTCCTTTCTTCTTCTCCTCTTGCCCACTATTGACTCCCCCCGGCATCGTGGACCCCTGGGCTCGGTCCTCCCCTTTACACTTGTCTCATCACTCCCAGTCCCTGCTGCTCCACTCCAAGGGCCCCTGACTCTCCCCTACCTCCTCTTCCAAGTCATGTAAACATCACAGAGCATCCCCAGGCCTCAGGACAGAAAAAGAGATGAACTAAAACAAACTTATCCCAAATGCCACTCACAGAAGGACATTTCTTTTTAATCCATGAGCCTGCCTACGAGTGCTCTGTCCCTCCTCTGATTGTTCGCCCTGGGCGTGAAACTGTCTAGCTTCTCCAGTGGGGGCAGTTAAACTTTAAAGGCCCTCTCATCTGCCATGTCATTGGGACCCTGGGGGAAGCTATTATTATTTCACACAGATCAGGAGCCTTCAAGCCTGATGTTTCCCACTGATCTCGGTCTCACTAGTTACATGCTCTGTACCTCCCCTGCTGGTATTTCTGTATGGTAGCGCTGCTATATGGATGTTGATAAATGCTATATAAAAGTCTATTAAATTAATCTAATGGCTGCCATGCTGGTCCCCTAATGACATGGCAGATAGACAGGTCTTTAAAGTCGAAATGCTTCCAGGCAAGCTCGCAATTGTTCCTCTCAGTGGACGGCAGTTTAAGTAAATAGTATAATAAGCTACAGCTATTGTGGGGATTGTCTCACAGCCTAAACATTCTGTGCCCAAACTGGAGGCTCCATGTGGGAAACCACTTTGCTGAGGCTCTTAGAAATGCACTTCCAAAGCATTCAGATTTATCACTTTCATTTTCTCTTCTGTGCTGCCCCATCTCTCCTTCCTGGGCCCTTCTTCCCTGATGTCATGTTTTTTTAGATTCCACATGTAAGTGAGATTATATAGTAGTTGTCTTTCTCTGAGTTATTTCACTTAGCACAGTGCCCTCAAGGTCCATCCATGTTATTAAAACTGGCAAGATTTCCTTCTTATAGCTGAATAGTATTTTATATATATATATATATAAAATAGTATTTTATATATATTTATAACTCACATTTTCCATATCCATTCATCCATCAGTGGACACTTAGGTTGCTTCCATGTCTTGGCTATTGTAAATAATGCTGTAATGAATTTGGGGGTGTAAGTGTCTCTTCTAGAGAGTGATTTCACTTCCTTAGGAGATATATCCAGAAACAAGACTGCTGGATCATATGGTACTATTTTTAGTTTTTGAGGAACCTCCATACTATTTATCAAAGTGGCTGCACCAATGTACATTCCCACTAACACCTCACCAGGGTTCCCTTTTCTTCACAACCTGCCCAACACGTTATCTCTTATCTTTTTGATGATAGTTATTCTAATAGATGTGAAATAGTATTTCACTGTCATTTTGACTTTTATTTTCCTGATGATTAGTGGTGCTGAGCATCTTTTTCTGTACCTGTTGCCCATTTAAAGGTCTTCTTTAGAAAGATGTTTATTTGGATTCTCTGTCCACTTTTAATCAGATTTTTTGTGTTTTTGCTATTGAGTTGTATGAGTTCCTTACATATTTTAGATATTAACCACTTATCAAATAGAAGGTTTGAAAATATTTTCTCCCATTCTGCAGGTTGCCCTTCATTTTGTTGATGTTTCCTTTTGCTGTGCAGAAGCTCTTTAACTTGATGTCGTCCCACTTGCTTGGTTTTTTTTTTTTTTCTTTTGTGGTTTGTGTTTTTTGGTGTCCTGTCCAAAAAATAATTGCCAATGTCAAGGGGCTTTTTCTCCTATGTTTTCTTCTATGAACTTTATGGTTTCAGTTCTTACATTTGTGTCTTTAATTCATTTTGAGTTAATTTTTGTGAGTGGTGTAATATAGGGGTCTAATTTCATTTTTTCCATGTGGATGCCAGTTTTCCCCACACCATTTATTAAAGAGACTATCCTTTGTCCCTGAGGGTGCTTGGCTTCCTTGTCAAATATTAGTTGACCATACATACACGGGTGTATTTCTGGGCTCCTGGTTCTGTTGCACTAGTCTCTGTGTCTATTTTATGCCAGTGCCATACTGTTTTCATTACTGTAGTTTGAAGGAAGTATATTGTCTCCAGCCTTGTTTCTGTCACAGGATTGCTTTGGCTATTTGGGGTCTTTTGTGGTTCCATGTGAATTTCAGAATTTCTTTCTATTTCTGTGAAAATGCCATTGGAATTCTGACAAAGATTGGATTAATCTACAGATTGTTTTTGGATAGTACGAACATGTTAACAATACCGATTCTTCCAGCCCACGAGCATGAATATCTTTCCGTTTGTTTGTGTGGTCTTCAATTTTTCCCATCAAAGTCTCTTAGTTTTCAGTGTGGAAATCTTTCACTCCCTTGGTTAAATTTATCCCTAAGTATTTTATTTTTTCTTGAAGCTCTTATAAATGGAATTTTCTTGATTTCTTTTTTTCAATATTTCATTGTTAGCATATAGAAATGCAGCCGATTTTTACATGTTTGATTTTGTATGCTGCGACTTTAATGAATTTGTTAATTACTGCTAACAAGATCTTTTGTGCAATCTTTAGAATTTTCTATATATAAGATCATATCATCTGCAACCAGAGACAGTTTTACTTCCTCCCTTCTGATTTGGATGCCTTTATTCTTTTTCTTGCCTAAACACTTTGGTTAGGACTTTCAGTACTATGTTGAATAAGAGTGGTGGGAGTGGACACTCTTGCCCTATTCCTGATCTTAGAGGAAAAGCTTCCAACCTTTCACTGTTGAGCATGATGTTAGCTGTGAGTTGGTCATATATGGCCTTTATTACATTCAGGTATGTTTCTTCTATACCCAATATTGTTAGAGTTTTAAAAATGGATTTATAATTGGCATATAAATTATATTAGTTTCATGTGTGTAACATAATGGTTTGATATATAAATATATTGCAAAATGGTCATCACAAGAAGTGATGACAATAAGTCTAATTAACATCCATCACTGAACAGGTACAATTTTTTTTCTTTTGATGAGAATTTTCAAGAACTACTCTCTTAGCAACTTTCAAATATACAATACAGTACTATTAACTATAGTCACCATAAGAGGTTTTAACATGAAATAATGTTAAAATTTTTCAAATACTTTTTCTGCATCTACTGAGCTACTCATATGATTTTTCTCTTTCATTCCTTTATGTGGTGTTTCACATTTATTGATTTGCAAATATTGAGCCACCCTTGCATCCCAGTGTGCAGGAACTTCTCTGTTGGACTCCTATACTTCCACAAAGGCTTTCTCACCTGGAAGTGATTGTCTAAATCAGTGTTCTTTGGGGAAATATGATTTTAAAAAACTGTTATTTTTCAATGGTGATCACTCCCCATATTTTATGTACCCATTCATCAGCTGATGAATATTTAGACTGTTATCCCTTTGGGTTATTATGAATGATGTAGTTATGAACATTTGTGTACAACTTTTATGTGGACGTACGTTTTCATTTCTCTTTAATGTGTACCCAGGAGTAGAATTTCTGGGTCATACTGTAACTCTTCTGAGGAACTGCACAAGTGCTTTCTAAAGTGGCTGCACCATTTACATTCTGATCAGCTTTATATAAGGCTTCCAATTTCCCCATATAATTGTGAACCCTTTTATTATCTCTCTTTTTTATTCTTGCCATCCCAATGGTTGTAAAGTGGTATCTCATTGTAGTTTTGATTTGCATATCCTTGATGGCCAATAATGTTGAGCATCTTGTCATGTGCTTTATTGGTTATTTGCATATTTTCTTTGAAGAAATATCTATACAGATCATTTGACCATTTTTCAATTGGGTTACTTTACTTTTTAGTTAACCTCTTGTATCCATCCACTCTTCTCCATATCCCTAGTCCAAGATACTATTATTTCACCTGGACCACAACATAAACATCCTAATTGGACATCCCTGTGTCCACTTGTGCTCCCTTTCAATCTACTAATCATACAGAAGCCAGAATAATATCTTTAAATTGCAAATATGATCTCATCACTTCTTTACTTAATAACTTTCAGTTGTTTCCCACTGCTCTTAGGACAGATCCCCAAATCCTTCCCGTAGCCACAGAGTCCAGAGTGACTTCTACATCCCTATTTTGAACCTCTCCATCTCTTACTCTGTGCTCTCCCACACCAGCCTCCATGCAGATTCTCAAATGCTTCAAATCCTTCTCACTTCTGAGCTTCTACATGTCATACATATTACATACATCCAATAGATTTTTACTGAGTATCTGATATGTGCAAGGCACTGGGCTGGACACTGAATGTGCTACAGTGACCAAGACCATACACTTCCTGATCTCTTGGTGCAGATCATCTAGAAGGGGAGACAGGGTTGTAAACAAGTAATTAAATAAATAGTTATCTAATGTCAGTTGCAAAAAGGGCCAGGACAGAAGCATGATTTCCTCTGCTTAGAAAGCATTCTCCAACTTATCCTAAACAACTGGTCAACAACATGCCACCTCCCCAGAGAATTCTTCCATGATCACTAGATTGGGTCAAAGTCTTCTAAAACGCACCCTGTAACTTTCATTCAGTGCTTACATCGAAAATTTAAAAAAAAAAATTATTTTTTATAATTATTTGCTTAATATCTCTCTCTACCAATGCATTATAAGTCTTCTTCCCCACTGTCCCCACATTACTGGCATATTAAATAATGAAGAAATACAAGGATAGAATGAACAAATAATGTCTAAAACCCTAGGTGCCCACAAACCTTCAACATGACATCTGTTGTCTTAGACCTCCCTCCTCCTTCATCACTATTGCTCAAGTACAGGATAGTGTCTTTGTTTTAACTTAGCCACAAGAATCCAGGTCTTTTCTTTTTTATCCCCTCATTCCATAAAAATGAGCCCAAGCCAGAACACTTCACTCATCCTCTTCAGAGGTGACTCACTGGAAGTGTCACACTTACACAGCCATTGGAGTATAAGGTACAAGGACAGCCCTGGAGTCCTGAGGCAGGGAATTCATATATATAGTTAATCACAGTTGGAGTTCACAGTATGTTCTAGGGACAATCACGAAGATGACTCAGGCATCCTGCCTGGCTGGCCAGCATGTCATTAGCTTCTATTTCATTTCCTGGGTATTCTGGGTTCACTAGAATCCTCTCTTGGCATCTATGTATACAAAAGAGTCAAGGACCCTCCTGGCAAGTTTCCTCAGCATAATCGCTAGGCCAAGACAAACTGTAACCCAGGCACTAAAGCTTCCCTTCAGAACCGCCACCCTCACACCCCTGCCCCAGGGCGTCCCTTGCTTTCGCAGTCCTCAGTGATTTAAACTACCACATTATGCCTCTTGCTGGAGCTTCCCCTTCCCTGACTCCCAGTTCCGTTCCTATTTCCTCGTGGCTTCTCTCACTCCCAATCCCTGGGATCCCAAAGTCAGTCAGCTTTCATTTACTTTTCTTAATAAACCTCACTGGGCTACTTTTGATGAATATTTTGATCAATGTTCAACATTAAAAAATAAGATGTGGCAAAAATGGATACTGTAACCTGTGATATGAATATAATTGGGGAAGAAAGCCATAGTCACAGGCTCATTGGGCCCTGATGGTGCACCTCTTCTCCCTACGTCCCGTCACTATCATTTCAACCTTTGTTAATTCCCTCAGGACAGAAGTAGGTCTTTAATCTGTACCCCTGGTACCAGGCACAGAGCCTGAATGAGGTAGGCACTGAGAGCATGTTTAAAGAAGAAAGATGGAGGTGCAGGAGAAATGGGCAGGAGGAAGGGTGGGGGTGGCCCTAAGTTTATACAGAATTCTAGTTCCTTAGTACGTTGTCTAGAAGCTAAGTTGTCTGATGCAGGAGCCACTAGCCACATGTGGCTACTAAAATCAAAATTAATTGAAATTAACAATTCAGTTTATCAGCACTAATCATATTTCAAGTGCCCCAAAGCCACATATGCCTTGTGGCTACCATATTACACAAAGCAGATATAGGACATTTCCATCATAGCCAAATTTCTATGGGACAGGTTCTAGAAGCCTCCTAAATGTCCACAGACGTTTTGTTTTAAGGGAATAGGGACACATTTGGTGCTTGTTTGGCTAAGGATGTGATAAGACAATAAAGACTCCAGTTCTTAGAAATATAGTGTAGGCAATTCTACTTGCATTTCTTTGAGCAGATCGGATAAAAAAACAAAAAGAAATATTTGTTTCTCTGAACTTAAGAAGGTAAAATAATCTTATGATTTCAAAGATCTATAGCATAAATATGAAAAAAGTAACAAACACTCCCTTTTTTTATTAATTATTTCTACTTTTCCTAACCTTTACTTAAGTTTGAACACCTGATCCTGCCTCAGGGATCACATTGGTTAGGGACGTGGGCAAGTCCCGTGGCACCCAGGGAATGCCATCGCCACCGATTGGAATCCATTAACACAGGCTTTGAAATTGCGTTTTTCTGAATGTACCAATTTAGTTAATAATATGGCAACTCTTAAGGCAAGTCTCTTTTTCAGGCTATTTTTAAAAAGTATTTTAGCAATAATGTGCACACATTATATACGTTTTATACATATTAAAGTACATTCCAGCAGGAGTCTGCTTAAAGAATGTTTATTAACTTATTCTTGTTATTGTATTCTCTTAAAAGAAATAGATAAAAATTCTTTAACTTGGAATTTTCTTTAATTTGAAGTCAGGGCTTCTCTTCTCTCTCCTTCCAGACTTCTCTCCCCTGTCACCTCACCTCTACTCTGAAACAGAGGGATTTTACTGTCTTCGCAAACTCTGAAAGATGTGCTCACTCGATGGGAAAGCAGTGAAAAGGACCTTCTGCTGACAGTTTAGGAAGAGAGAAACAGCGGAAACCACACACCAGATAGAAAGCAGCACATCCCCTGCAGAATGGCAAGAAAATCTGTGACAAGGAAACCAAGAGAACAGTCTTAGCAACATATTCCAAACTTCCTGAGGTTGTTTATATCTTCAGACAGATGAGAAGTTTCTATATATAGCTGTGCTTTAGCAAAATACTTTTCAGCTCAGGCTATAGCCAAGAATTGTAGGTAAAGCACAATGGAATTTTCACAACCATGGAAAATTATTTTTTTCAGTTTTATAAATCAGATATGCAAGGTATTCAGGTATCAGGTTCTTCTCCAAACCTTATCATCTCTTTGGGATAAAACCAAACATTGGATGATTAAAGCCAATGTACAGTAGTAAATAATTCAAGATTAAGTCAAGGCTGTGAAGACCAGAGGCTTAGCTCTGGCCCATTGCTTTGGTTCTAAAGATCCAGAGATACCCTGGCGACCTCACCTAACAGAAAAAATCCAAAGTAACCACTAACCCTCATGGACATATAAGATACACTTGGCCCTAAGTCTCAAACCTGAGAACACATGACCTGTGAGAATAAATCCATGACCTCAAGGTCCTCTGACCCCTTGGCAATCCTTTCTTGCTTCCTTTTCCTGTGGTTACTATAACACCATTAATCCCTCAGTAATCTTAACCATTGACTCCTTTCTGCCTCTTCTAAAATTAAATAAGCAGTTAGTGATACGTATCATTTCTCTCCAGTCCAGACCTGTCACAGAACCCCATGTGGCCCCGCCCTCAAACTTGCTTCCCCAGTGTTCTCCCCCATCTCAGTCCAGCGGCAGCCCCGCCCTTCCTATTGCTCAGGTCAGACACTTGGAATCATAACGGGACCACATCAAACTCAAAATTTTTTGCACAGCAAAGGAAACCATCAACAAAATGAAAAGATAACCTCTTAAATAGAAGAATATATTCACAAATCACACATCAGATAGGGGTAATTATCCAAAATACAGGGTCCGGCAGAAGTAAGGCCTGCTTGAGTGTGGTTGGAAGGGTAATAAAATGGGTGTAATAATTTATAGTTTTAATTTGAACATTTCACCTAAAATGTCATATGGTGTGCTTGAATGTGATATTGTTAATGTACAGAATTACATGCTTACGATTTTATAATAAAAGATTTTGTAATAAAAAAGGTGTGTTATTTGTGCTGGACCCTGTATATAAGGAACTCATACAACTTAACACCCAAAAGCCAAACAATCCAATTGTAAAACAGGCAAAGGCCACAACCTGCCCCTGTGTAAGAATTTCATGAGCAGACTGGGACCCTTAGAAAATGTACAAATAAAATCCCACCCCCATTTGACAAGAGAAAGAAAGCCAATTAAAGCCAGATAAAATTTTGATTTTTATATTGCTTGAATCCTCTTGCCCTCAATAAACAAACTTCTTTTTTAGTTCCTAAAAAAAAAATCAAAAAATAAAATGGGCAAAGGAATTGAATGGACATTTCTTCAGAGGACATACAGATGGCCATCAAATATATAAAAAGGTGCTCAACATCACTAATCACCAGGGAAAGGCAAATGAAAACCACACTGAGATAACACCTCACACCTGTCAGAATGGCCATCATCAATAAATCAACAAACAAGAAGTGCTGGCACTGGCGAGGATGTGGAGAAAGGGGAACCCTAGTGCACTGTTGGTGGAAATGCAGGTGGGTACAACCACTGAGGGAAGCAGTATGGAGTTCCTTCAAAAAATGAAAAAATGGATCTGCCTTTGGACCCAATGATTCCACTTCTGGGAATATACCCAAAGGAACCCAAAACACTAATTGTAAAGAATATATGCACCCCCACGTTCATTGCTGGGTTAGGTTTGGAAGCAACCGCTCACAGATCGACAAGGGTTAATAAGCCAGGAAACTTACCTGGAGGCTTGTCTCAGGCGGCAATCCTCAACACGAGTGGAACTCGGCACCTGCCCGCCGGAACCTTAAAGCTGATGTAGAGGCCTTAACAGGGTTGAGTCACGCGTTTAGTCCAGACAGTCCCCACCACGCCTTGTGCTCTCAGGGCGGCGTCCCTGGCAACGGCTCCTGCTGCGAGAACGCTTTGCGGGCATTTATTCCAGGGACACGGGAAAGAGGTGGGGGAGCCTCTGATTGCCCCTTCCCACTCTTGGGTCAACCAGGGGTCACGTCCCCTCAACAACCAACTCCAGCAGCTGTCTCCCCATTTCTCTGCGTGGCCAACTCCTTCACTTCTCTCGTTTACTGAAATGGTCACTCTCAGTGAGGAACACTGACCCACTCTGTTCAAAATCGCAGCACAGCCTCCTCCTGGCACTGCCTATGTCCCTTCCCCGTTTTATTTTTCCCGTTGCATTTATCACATTCTGATTTGCCATGTACTTTACTAATTTATTTGGTAAATTGTCTGCCTCTCCTCCAACAGTATGTAAGCTCCAGGAGAGCAAGGATTTTTGTTTTTGTTCTCATTGTATTTCCAGGACTAGGACAGTACCTGGAATGCAGAAAGCTTTCCACAAATATTTGTTGAATGCATAAAGAACAGAAAAAGAAAAAGAGAGAAAGCAAAAGACAGAGAAAGGAGGGAGGGAAAGAGGGAAGGAAGGAAAGAAAAGAATACCGATTCACTAAGGATAAATTAGAATATACAAATGGGCAAAAATAAGAAAATTAAAATCATCTGTGATCCCACCATCCTGAATTTAATTACCATGAACATTGGTTACTTTCTTTTCAGATGCCCTTCTGTCTCTAAGCATGTGTGCATTTTAAGCCAAAGAAACACAGACTGTGGGAATCAGAGCTTGCATCCCAGGTTTGCGTGTCACCTTGAACATGCAACTTAGTCCATTCAGGCTTCAATAACAGAATATCACAGGCTGGGTGGCTTGAACAACAGACATTTACTTCTCACAGTTCTGGAGGCTGGGAAGTCCAAGATCAAGGCTCTGGCAAAATCAGTGTCCAGCGAGAGTCCCATTCCTGGTTGGTAGATGTCTTTTTGCTATGTCCTCACCTGGTGGAAGGGACAAGGGAGTTCTCTGGGGTCTCTTATAAGGGTGCTACATACTCCTCCCTTATATAAGGGCTCTGCCCTCATGATCCAATCACCTTGCAAAGGCCCCATCTCCCAATATTGTCACATTGGGGATGGGGTTTCAGCATGTGAATTTAGGGGGGGACACACATTCAGTCTATAGCAGCAAGTAACTTAATTTCCTCAAGCCTCAGCTTTCTCATCTCAAAAATGAGAAGTATGGCTCCCCCCTCCCTGTTGTATAGCAAGGATTAGTTAGGATAGCACAGGAAAAGTACACAGCATGTTCCTGGCGCAGTTAGCACTGGGTAAATGGTGGCTTTCATTATTATCATATTGTGAGTGTTGTTTTACGTCTTCCTTTGTTTTCACTTAGTGTCTCTGAACATATTTATATGTGCATAAATATAATCCTCTGATGTGTTTAATGGCTCTACAATTTTCCATCACATGGATCCATCATAAATTATTTAACCAATTCCCTATGGATGGATAACTAGGTTGATCCTGATTTTTCTTTCTCTATCAGTGCTGAGATAAATACTGAGTTATAACCTTTTCCCAGATCCTTACTTATATCCTTGAGGTAGAAATACTGGATCAAATACTTAAGGCTTTTCTCTTCACTTAAGACGATAATTTTAAGATGGCCCCAAATAAAAGCAGTTAAGAAATGATATGAGCTTTAAAGTTTTGGCATTTGAGAATGTAAACACCCACTCTGAGTAAATCATCTCATTAAAGAGGTCACTGGTGAGAGACAGTCTGAGAGGTTCATTATAATAGAAGAGGCTGGCTTGGGCAAGCAGCAGGAATCCCCATAAGTGAGACAGTGCTGAGGTGCTCAGGGGTTCACTAGGATGCACTATCAGACATGTGAAAGTCTTTCCTATGCCACCCTACCCCACCACACTCCTAGTGCTCGGTCCCAATACCTCAGTCATTTGGCTGTAGGAGTCAACCACCCACCCTGCCTCAACCATCTTCCTCAGGAGAGAAAAAAGTCAAGTGGTCAGAGAAACTGCAGAGAATGGACAAGGGGGTCCTCCTTTAATACTTCCTGTTCCATTGTAGACCATCCATGGTTCCACTGGGGACCATGCGTGAAGCTGGAATGCCCTGGAAATGAACAACCAGAGGGCAGGGGTGCCCACTCTCCCCTTTAACCCACTGCTCTTGCCACAGACACTGCAAAGGTGTGTGCACTGCCAGTGCGGCTCTTTAGCTGTCTTCATGAATAATGTAAAGTGGAACATTTACATTTTCATAATCTCTCTCTCTTCACCACGTGCAACCCCTCTTAGGATCATTACATTTCCTTCAAAATGGCAATGAAAGTCCTAGTGTGCATTTGGGGAGCCATTGGAAAATTAGGAAGATCCCTGTAAATGTTGCCATCCTTAGGCAAATTGTAAGAAACACCCGATAACAACTTTAAAATGCTTGATAACTCTCCCAACTGTTGCATTTTAAATAACTTGGAAAACAAGAAAGGGATCTTATATAAGCTGCTAGGGAGTTATTGACATCTCCTTTACAGATATTCCCTGGGCAAGTTAAAAAACATGAAACAGAGTGAGCTGAGGTACACAGGAGCTATTCAATCAATTACTTAATTATAAATAATGAGACTAGATTGACATGCCCATCAGTGGGACCTGAGTGAACAAACAAAAAGGGAATCTGCTTTGCTGGGCCCCCCCTCAGACTCAGGCAGCCCCAGACTTGTGGTTTGAGGTCTCTGGCCTGCCTTCTCCATTCCTCCATTCTCCCTGCAGGAGCAAGAAATGGAAAATGGGCAGGACACTGAACTCCTCCCCACTCCTGGTTTTTCAGGTGAGTGGTGCAACGCTTCTTTCCAGAATTTGCTACTCGAGGGGCAGCCAACCAGCTGCCCGAGGCTGCTTAGGGCTCCCCCAGGAGACCGAGTCTGAGCCTTCTCTCAGCGAAGCTGTCTAGACTTTGGTGAGGCCAATCCCAGAGGGCCCAATTCTTTTCTCCCAGGTCCCACTTTGCTGTGTACATTTTCGCCCACTACCTTCCTTTGGCCAAAATATTGACGTACACACTGAATAGTGTTTTTTGGTTTTTTTTTTTCCGCAAGTAGGTGTAGTAAGGAATCAGATTACTGGTACTATTATTATTAGCATTAATAATGACAATGGCCAAAACCTACCTTAAAGATTCATTTAATCCTTACCCCAGCCCTATGAGATTGGAACTATGTGGTGGATTTTGAGGAAGCCCAATGACCAACATCCCTGTTTCCCAATGGAGTTGAGGACCAATTGATAGATAGACATGGGTATCTTGGAAATGGAGAACAAAATGTTCTTTGTAATAATATAGCTAATAAAGAAGAACATGGCTTAGGGCTTAGGCTTTCTAACGCTGCTGCATCCCAGAATTAAACTCACCATTAGCCCCAAGCAGCACTGAGTCATTACCAAATCACATCAGGAGACCTAGCCCCATAAACTTAGAGCAACACTGGCCGTGTCCTTTCTGTGAGCAGCTGGATGTGAAGAAGGTGGCAGAAGGAGCAAGAGGGAGCAGAAAAAGGCCTGGGTTACCTGCTCTATGGAAACTGGAAGCCAGAGCAAAAAATGATCTCAGCATTATCATTATCCCCAGGGCCGTGTACCTGACACACTAAACACAATGCATTCTGTCCTTCCTGAGCCAGGAGGGGACTCCCACCCTGAGTTGAGTGGAAGTGGAGTTAGGATCTCTGTGTCCCCATTCTCACCCAGCTGGTTGTCAGAAGCCCAGGGATACACACTTCCATACCTATCCCCAATCTGTACAATCCCACAAACACTAAATACCCACTGCAAATCTGGGACTGTGTTGCCAGACATTTCAAGACCATTTGAGTAAATTTATGAATGAATGGACAAAAGAATAAATCTTATGGAACACATCGTTTCTATCCCTTCAGTTTTTTGTCATTTATTTCATCACCCTCTGTGCCAAATCTTGTTATAACCCAGGTAGTCTCGGTCACAGCATTGGGAATTCCAGGTCCTGCTCAAGATGGAAAGGAGAGAAAAGCAGCTGTGACAGCAGGGGGCAAATCTTTCCAGGAAAACTCAGCATCCTAGCTCCGGGGGCAGGGCCATGGGGAAATCCAGTCCAGGGTTGTGCTGGGACTCCAGGGTCCGAGCCAAGTATGTGGGGCAGGGAGTAGGCTTCTTCACAAACATTTGAGTGTCATATCTGGCATAGCTCAGATAAGGACCAGGAAGCTGGGTCCAGCCCTAGGAAAAAGGGGTTGGATGAGGATGGGAAAGTCAAGGTCCCAGCTGACTGGGAATCTGAAGAAGCCTCTAGTCCCAGAGAATTGTGGAATGGAACCTGAGAAGTGAGGATGGACTGAAGGCTAAATAAGTGGACAAACCCAACACACTTCAAGGTCAGGGCAGGAGGCAAGCAGCAGGTTGGTGAGTGGGGAGAGGATGCCCTGGAGTGGCCATTTCTCCTGTGCCAGTGGGAAGGAGAGAGCTCCCAACACTCCACAGTCCTGGACATTGGCTCAGGACAGAGGGAGACACAGAACTCACATGTGCTTAATGATGGTGTGGGGTGGGTGCAGCCACAGCTGTTTTTTAGTGGTAGTATGGCCGATCAATTTTTTAAATTGAATTTATTGGGTAGAATTTATTGGTTTGCAAAACCATACAGGTTTCAAGAGTACAACTCAATAAAATGTCATCTGCACACCGCATCATGTGTCCATCAAGTAGAACTCTTTTTAAAGTGAAGTAATATTTACTAAAACTAATAACTAAAAATACAGATACAGATATATATATAATTATAGATATATAGATACAGATATATTGATTTATTAAGAGGAATTGGCTCATACGATTATGGAGACTGAGAGGCCCCATGATCTGCCATCTGCAAGCTGCACACCCAAGGAAGTCAGAGGTGTAATTCCAGTCCCAGTCAGAGGGCCTGAGAACCAGGGGAGCGCATGGTATAAATCTCCACTCAAGGGCAGGAGAAGACGGATCTGGCTTGTGAATGAGTTTGCCCAATGGGAGACACAGCAAGAGATTGGAGGACAGAACTGTGTCTTCATACAGTTCTGGCCACAGCTGTGTTCTTTCTCTACCTAAAGCCACAGCTCACTTTCCTTGCTCTTTCAGGCCTGGGATGACTGTGGTTTCCTGCTGTTGCCAGTCCCTGTGTCTTTAACCTGTCCCACCTCACTCTTTAGTTAAGCCCTTTGAGAGTGACTTTGGCTCCCACTGGGACCGTGCCTGAAACGGGAGGCAAGTGTCTCATCCAAATGAGGACTGTTGAGGACAGACACAAGCAGAACAGCAGGGATGTCGGAGAACATGGGGATTCAAGAGCTTGCAGGTTCTCAGCTGGTGCTGGGACCTCACCTGACAGCTCTGCTGGAGAAAGGTCCACTTCCAGCCCCACGTGGTTATTGGCAGAATTCAGGTGGATTGAGGGCCTCCATTCCCCGCTGTCTGTTGGTCAGAGGCTGCCCTCAGCTCCTTGCCATGTGGGCTTCCCCAGCATAGCAGCTGCTTTACCAAAGTCAGTGAGAAGTCAGTCTTGTCCTCTGATCACAGCAGGGACATCCCATCACCTTTGCCACATTCTATCAGTTAGAAGCACATTACAGATCCCACCCACACTCAAAGGAGAGAATCACACTGAGGGTGACTACCAGGAGGTGGGGATCCCTGGGAACCATTTTATAGTCTGCCACAGGGGGAAGAAGGAGGGGATGATTCCTGGGGTTTTTACTTACAAATGATGTCACATCAAGAAAGGGAACAGAAGAACAAAAGGATCAGGTCCGAGTGGCAAAGAGTGGGGTAGTGAATCTTAAGGTCAACAGGAATCAGGACAAGAGGTTGTCCAACTGTGGAAAGAGGGACTTAAGTTTTGGGGACAAAAAACAAGTCTAGGTCTTGGGGACTCCGAAAGATTTTCTGGTCTTGTTCATTTTTCAGGAAAATCAAGTGATAAAATAGACCTGTGACCAAATTCTCTACAGCAAGGATTCAGGGAAAGAAAACTCATATTCGCAAGAGCAGAAACTGCATTTTTTTAAAGAATGCATTTCCACGTTTACTGAAAGAGCAAGATCTGGACCAATTGTCTCAGGTTCTGAAGTTATTTCCTGAAGAGAAGATTTGGGCTGCTTCAGAGGGGCAAATGACACTTACGTGGACCACTGGAGTGCCTGAGAGCTTTGGGTTCAGAGATAAGATAGCTAAAGAGCTGAGCAGGATATGGGACAATGTGAGAAACACCAGGACAGGAACCTGGAAACCGTTGTCCCACCCCCCAGCGCACTGCATCTTTGCTCTGTGACATGCAGCTTGCCACTCAGCCCCCTGAGCCTCGGTCTCTAGGCCTATTCCATGGGGACATCATCAGTCCTGCTTACCTTCATGAGCTATCCTGAGGACCAAATAATAACACCCCGTAGAAGTTCAGAAGGCACCTACTATGTGCACAACACTGCAGTGACCAAGAAGGGAAATAAGACTTAGGCTCTATCCCTGATCAGCTTACAGGCCTACTGTTATGCTGCTTTGTGTGAACCTGCTTTATGAGCTAGAGAACGGCCAACAAATGTGAGAAGTTGCCCAAAGAACACTGTCCCACAATGCCATTGCTCACTGCCCATTCTATTGTATCTCCTCCATTGCCTCCAGTAATGGTGGGCCTTATAATAACATTCCATCACTGATTCCAGACACTGAAATTAACAAACAGTTTTAGTGAGAAGACACCATTCTTCTGGCATGTGTACTGCTGCGGATTTCTGCCGAACATCTCTGACCTCCTCTGCCTAGCCCAGGTCAAGCCAAGCCCTGAACAATTATACATTAACTTGTCCCATGAATATTTAATTTTATCTATTATGAGCCCAGATTTCAGCGGTGAATGGGACAGTAAATCTTTACCCTCATAAAGGTTTTATTTTAGTGGTAGAGACAGCTAAGTAAAAGAGGCAGCCACTCTGGGGAATTCACCGCATGAAATGACTCTGGTTTGGAAGTTGCAGAGGCAAAATCATTCAAATTGTCTGTCAACACCTTCCACCAGCACCTGGCTATTTGCTCTGCTCTCTAGGTTATTTATTTTAGCTGTGAAGTTTCACCTAAATGTTCTGAATTTCCTCTTTCTGGAATATCCCTTTAATCCGATCCCCTCTCCTCCTTACCTCCTTGATCTTGCTTCTCAAATATAGTTGCTAATGATGTGTGCATGTGCCAGATTTGAACAAATGTTGAGCAGCAAACTGTTCTGTGTCTGTTAATTTCATCCTGAACTCGAGCAGGGATACTTGAGTTAGAGCAGATGCTGCTTCCCCGGGGCTTTAGCACCCATCGATCAGCTTTGTTGATAAGGGAAGAAAGGAAACTTTCCTCCATGACTGCCATTTGAATATAATTTATTGCCTTCTGAAAGAAAAGGGGGAAGAAAAGAAGGTACTGATAGGCGATAACACAAATGAATGGTGACGGATGACAGTCAGATTTCAGTTTCAAAGGAGCATGCTTTTAAGCCAATAAATAATTGCAAGTGTGAGGTGAAATTCTCCACAGCTGTGCCAAGTGGGCTCCTTCTAAATGGCCAAGGTACCTACTGAAGTCCTGGGGTGGTGGGGGGGGGGGTCCAGATAAATAATGATAATAGAGAAAATAGTAAAATGGTCACATAGAGTTTAAGAGCCAGGGCATGGTAAACAGAGGGCATGAATTTCAATCCTGGCTCCATTCTTGGGCAAGTTACTTAACATTTCCTCCTGTGTAAATGAGGGTGATACTAACATCTTACTCTCAGGGGTGTTGGGGAGTTTAAACGAGTTAATATAGAGGAAGTGATCAGAACACAGTGCCTGGCACTTAACAAGTTCTGTGTTGATGTCTGCCCTATTTATTGTTATTAATAATGACTTTTGCTCCCTGCCAGGTCCTGACCTACACCTGCCTGTCCTCAATTTCACTCTGCTCTCCCTATCACCCACCCAGTGACACCAGGAGGCCCTCATTCTTTAGAAGATGGAATGGCCATGCACTTGTCTACTAAATGCACTTGAATTTCTGACTCTGCCCTTATACTCATTTAGGTTTTATATGAGTGTCTTCTATTTGTTTATTTACTTGCATTTCCAAATATGTGTAGGGGGAAAAAAACTGTTTTTACTGGAAATAAATACTCCAAACTGTTCATAGTGGTTATCTTTGGGTGATAGGATTACAAGGCTCTATTTTTCTTCCCCCCATTTATCTGTATTTTGTTTTTTAAAAAAGTGTGTGTTTTTACAATGGAATGTATAAAAGGAATGTGTAAAAATGAAAAAATAGATTTGGTCTGTTCTCCATTTGCTCAAATTAATCCACCTCCTGGTCAGAGAGTATTAGTAAGAAATCAGGAAGTCAATGCCATACAGAGAATGAGACTGGCTGTTGGTGTTCTTGCTGTTTGCTGAAGGGCCGTCACTCTGTCTGGGCACTCACTTAACCTGTGAGACACTGGGGCCCATGCACCAATGTGATTTCATATGAGAAATTGTTATACATGTGCTTTACTGGGAAACACCGCATCTAAAGTAAAGGTGTGTACATATCCTGAATCATTTAAAATTTGAATGAAAATAAATAACAACAACATCAGCATCTCTCCCACAAAAGGGTAAATTGCTTAAATTTCCGGTGGTTTCATTAGTTCCTTGTGAATTGGGCACTTGCATTACCAGGGCTCTGGCCTGATTCTGAGGTTAATTAGACATTACCTTGCAGCTACAGAGATCATTCTCCTTTAGCAATACCACTTGAACTTTCATTTATTTTCCCCAGTTTCTGCTTACTTGAAAATCAGTTAAGAAGAGATTATAGGCTTGATAGATTTGGATTTAAAAAAGGAAAACTAAAATAAAGGCAGTCCTACCTTACACTCGCCCCACTGAAGAAAATGGCATGAAGGCCCTCAGGCAGGTTGTCTCAGCTGAAGCCTTCAATGGGGCTTTGAGGTGCTCCTCTGTCAGTCTGTAGTCTCCACAAATCTGGGGCCTTTCATGGAAGATGGGCACTGATCCTGGAACAAAGCCTGTGTTCCCCTCACTCCACATCTGCAATTTGTTATTACTGTGGAAACCCAAGGGCAAAAATTAGAATTATCCAAAATGTCAAAATGTGATAGAACTTTGTGTTCACTACATACTACCAAAATAATACTGTACAATAAATCCCCACAACTCAATGGCTTAAAATAGTAACCACGTATGATTTCGTGGCTGGGTGGTTCTGCTCGCCTGGGCCAGCTCAGCTCATCTTGCCTGGGCTAACCTGTGTATCTGTGGTCAAGAGGTGGTTGGCTGGGGGCTGGGCCTCCCTTGGGCTGACTTGGTTTAATCCTCAGAGTCTCCCATCCTCCATCAGGCTAGCCCAGGGTAGTGTGGGTGGGCACACAATCTCTGAGTTCTAAACTCAGAACTCTTATGCCATCACTTCTTCTGCATTCCATTGGCCAAAGCATAAGAGGAGTCCAGCCCAGGTCCTGGGGATGGGGGACAGACCCAACCTGTTGATGGGAATAGCTGCAGTCATGTTGCAAAGCGCGTGGATACAGGAGGGGTGAAAAACCAGGACCACATCTGCAATTAACCTACCACAACCTTGAAACATGATGGCATGTGGAATAGATGGCAGCAGTAGTGAATTACATTTCATTGATGAAATTGCCCTGAGACAGTTGTAATCATCGAAATAGAAGCCAAATAAATACTCAAAATTCTAATCAAGGACCATCTGAGAAGATATCGGCCACCACCACAGCAGATCCTGCTCCTGACCCCCACAAAGAAGACTCCCCCTGCTAAAAGATCTAATCTCAGGGTTTTTCTAACACAATCACATTTTGGCAAAAGGTAGAAATATAACTTGGGCAATTATTATGTATCTAGAAAACACCCTCTGTTAAATGCAACTCCAAAAATTCATATTCAAGATTGTACACATACTATAATTACAACCATACAAAGGACAAAGATGAACTTAGAAGACACAGAAGGGAAAGTATTTATGTTCAGATGATGAGATGTTTGTGTTTTCCTCATTTTTCAAAATGTCCTTTAATGTGGGGTTACACTGTCCTACAATTAAAAAGGAGGGGATGTAAATAAGCTGAAAGCAAAGATTAATGAGCATTTAATCTTCAATAGTACACACATAGTCTAACAGCAAAAACTCAGCACTGTCTTTTCACTTGATAATCCTCGAGGCTGACAATGAAATATTCAAATGCCAAGAAACACAAAAGCAGTTCAGAATTGTACTTGAGGAAGAGTTATGTGATTCCACTATCATTACTTAATTTATACAAAGTGCCTTAAATAAGTGGTTTTATCTTCATCTTGTGATTTTTTTTTAATTTAGTAGATTTCTATGTATGTGTCTAATGATGATAAGCCAGCAGGACCCATGTGCTGAAGCATATCTAACAATGCAATCACAGTAATTTGAAAAAAAAAAACAAAAGAATAATTATGGCGATACATTCTCCTGGTGGTTTTGAATACAAATGAAAAAATTGGGGGCAGATGTCTCAATTAATATATCTGGAGCCAAAAAGAAAAACCTGGCTCAGTAGGAAACATTTTAACTTAGATTATCAAATAATAAAGTTAACTTACATAACAGCAAAAGAAGTGTGTTTCATACTTCATTTTCCAGAGTTGAGCACAAAGCTTTTAATCTTCATCAGAAGCTTGATAAAAGGGCACGGATTTAATCAGAAAGGTAATTCTTGCTCTTAAGACTGTTCAGTAGCTTGTAAGAGGGGAACTTATGATTTCAGCCTATTCTTCGATCCCAAAGACCAGAAAACCAAATACAATGTAAGAATTTTATATCTATGCCACACTGATTCTTTTCAGATTATTTTTGCATACATTTTCTCATTTAATACCTTTCCAACCCAATGCATTACAAGCACAAACATTATCACCCCCATTTTCCTAATAAAGAAACCAAGACACAAAGAAATGTAAGTATCTGGTTCAAGGACATACAACTAACTGGTAAGTGGCAGGACTGGTTACGATCACCTTCACAATCAGCAGAAAAGGAGGGCACTTGGAGATGACATCTATTATTAGTAAGAAAAAAATCTATATTATTACATGCTTCTCAGAGAAAAATCAAAACTACAAAAGAAAAAAATTTTAATGCCCATAGTTCCACTTATCAAAGAGAAACACTTGCAGCATCTTGGAGTAGCTCCTTCCAAATATAATGATCTTGTTTTACTTTTCACTGAGCAAGTTGAAGCAATGAAAAGACTGTCCACATCCTTCCCCACCAAGGCTTCCAACTCCACCTCTGTGCTCTCATGGTCCGCTTTCTCTGGCGCAAACTAAGACTGTCCGCGTTCCTGCTACCACTGCCTTCATCCTGCACTCCATCCAACTTCCTCAAAGATCTGTCCTTCAGTTAGCTTCTTATCAGTTGTTCCCTCCACGCCAGGTCCCGTCCATCAGTGAGCAAACATACTGTGACTTCTCCCACCTGGAACAAAGAAGCAAATGTTGAATATACCTGTACCGTTTCCACATCCCTCTCCCAGTCCGGCTCCATTTCTCCAGTCCCCTTTACACCACACTGCCTTCAGGATGTATAGGCTCTCTGGCTCCTGTTGTCTCAACACATTCCAAGCAGGCTTGCATCGCTGCCACTCCACTAACACTGTTCTTCTCAAAGCCAAAGACCTTTGGATTTGCAATCCAAAAATCCGCCCTCAGGGCTCTTCCTAACCCTGCAGCACTTGACACATCAATGGTTTCTTGGAACATTTTCTTCCTTTGGTTCTAGGACCCCTCCCTCAATGGCCACTTCTCACTTCTGCAGGCTCTTGCTCTCCGCCGCCCTAATGTTGGCTCCGTTCTCACCCTTTCCACTTGTCTATCGCTGCACCCACTCAGTGATTTCCTCAAGCCCATGCCCTATATTACTGTCTGTCTGTGGACAATTCCCACATCTTATCACCAGCCCCGAGCTACTTCTGAACTCCAGAATCACAGATCTCCACTTGGACATCCAGTAGACACTCACTCACATGCTCCAACATGGTCTTACCATTTGTTTATAAATGACATCAGTTCTAAATAGTTAAAATCCTTTCTAATTGGCCAGTGTCTGTTGGACACCAGCTGAGACTTTTTTTTTGTTTGTTTAAGGATGCTGTTCAATAACCTACAATGTACAGGAAAACACTGTACAGTAAAGAATATGTAGCCCCAAATGTTAGTGGTGTTGAGGTTGAGAACCCCTGTATTATACCATTAGTATTTTTTTTAGTTTTTTTTATTGTATTTTTCTCCATGCCAGGCCTACTACGTAGGCATCTCAGCTTTCAAATGGCCAATCTGAACTCTTGATTCCTGCCTCCTAGTAAAACGTCTCTGTGTCTACTCTTCCCTCCGCCAGGAATTCTGTCCCCCAGACACCTGTTTGGCTTGTTCCTTCACTCAAGCACCAGCAATAAAATCCTGCCTCAGCACCCAGCTTAAAAGAGGAGACCCCACTTCTCCCTCGTTGTTCTCTCTTCCCTTCTCTCTTCTGCTTTTCTCATAAAGGATTGATGAGGTAATAGAATATGGGAGGATGTGACATCAAATACGGCAGATCTGCTCTTTCGTTTATTTATGTTTAGTCTCCCTCCACTGAAAAGTAAGTGTCAGGCAGGGACATATTTTAAATTTTGGTTCAGTACTTCTCTAGGGACTAGAATTATGTTGTACACACAATAGACCTCTGTCTTCCTGGGGGGACATAAGTGAAACAAAAGACCGATCAAATTAATCATGTCATAATCACACACTGAATAATCTCTCCGTCCCTCCCTCCCTCCCTTTTTTCCTTTCTTTCTTTTCTTGTGGACAACACTGCAATGATCCTCCTTGTGCATGACTCTGGTCCCCTCGGTTTTCCTTGCAGAAGTGCAAAGCCATCTGATAAGAAGATTGTTGAGGCTTTTGCTACAGTTTGGAAAACTGACATTCAGAAATACCAATTCCTGTGATTTCAAGATTTGGAAGATTGGAGCCCATGTCACATTTGTATGGACAAGTGGAGGAAGAATGCATGGTTCCTGCTGGGCCACCACTGGCTCAGTGCTTAGCATACTTGAGACCCCACAGCAAAAGCTCACTGTGCTCTACCGATTGATGCCGCATGCCCGGTACAGGAGAAGATGCACAGGCTTGGGAAGCACTGAAGTCGGAGAGGACTCCTAGCATTCCACCTGTGAGCTGTGTCACCTGGGTCAAGGTATTGAACTTCTTGGTCTCCTCATCTGTCACATGGGGATGCCACCACCTACCTCCCAGGACTGTGGCAAAATTCAGCTGAAATAATGTGTGTAAAGCACCCAGCAAAAAGCTTGTCCTTAATTCATAGTAGTCCCCAACCTCCCACTCCACCAGATTCCTGCCCCCCCAGGACCTTTCCTCACCAGTGCCTTCATCTCACCCCCCTCAAAACTGTACCAATTGCTTCTCTAACAGTTTAGGATTCTGAGTTTCAATGAATTGCTGATACTTCTTTTATTTGATTGGATGTCTAAAGTCTCTGGTTGAAGGTGAGCCATTTTTAAAGTCAGGAAGGAGTTCTCTGTGCTATTGCCAGATCCCTCTGGCTGACAGGGCTTCCTCAGCCCCCTGAGTGATAACCAGGCCGCTTGGGCCAACAGCCTCTCAAGTGAAGTTTCTTCAGTTTAAAAAGAGCCTCCTTTGGAAAAGTACCTGACTCTGTGGTTTTCTGTGCTGAATATCTCCCAACAACAGAAGGATCGACGCCAGGAAGTTTTTAGCCATTTACAAAGTCATGGCTGTGGTGTGTGTCCTATTCCTCTCTGTGTGCAGTCACTTAATGTATGTGTGCACAATAAACCCATTCAAACATCCTTTGAGTTCATGGGTAATTTTGGCAGGGGAGGCATATTTTACTCAGCATTAGATTATCTATTTTGCAAGTGTTTGTTTAACACTTACTACCTGTCAGGTACTGAGGTAGGTGCTGCACATCAGTGGTGAATAAGAAAAACACAGTCCTGTCCTCAAGAAGCTTACAGTCTATGCCAGGGGTGGGCAACAAACAATAATAGATGGTGAACAAAAATGCCATGGAAATAAGTGTATAATGTAAAAGTATGATAAGGACCACCAAGGAGGAGAGGTGGTACCTTGACTGTTATCAGGGCACCTAATCTAGGGAGGTGAGTGAAATTTAAACCAGGCCCTGTATTTTCATTAAGTGGCCAGGATGTTATGTCTGCCCCACATGCTCTCGAATCGAACAGTAGGGTCCCTACCCCTTCCTTCCCCTCCGCCCCCTGGGCAGGGCAGTGACTGCCTTAACCAAGCGAGCACCTTAGAGACAACGCTGTGTGACCTTTGAGGTGGGTCATACAAAGTAATGCAGCTCCAATTACCCTTCTCTCTTGGGATCTGCCCTTGGAACATAGACACGTGGAGAGGAGCCCATAGAGAACTGAGGCCCCGGTCCTCAGCCCTGGCTGAGTGGACAGCAGCAGCTTGTGAGGGAAGTGCAGGTGCAGGGAGGGGTGTGGAGTTAGCAGCGGGAAGAGGCTGGCGTTCCTCTTGGATAGTATCTCTTTTCTCTAAGTACAAAGCCAGGCTATTAGCCCTGGGGTGGGGGCCTGGAGGAGGGGTTGTTGAAGGAATGGTGAGGTCAGGCATTTGTGGAGCGAAGGAGAGTAAGCTGATTAGAAAGACACAATAAGATTACTGGGCAGCATTGAGATTATTGAACATTATCAAAGTGAACATATTTGAAATGATACCAATCTGTGAGATTTTCTCCTGAATCCCTCAACAGTCTGGAAGCAGGCACAGAGACGGCAGGTGGTGGGGGCTGGGTTTTTCCAGAATCATGAGACAGTAAGGACAGAGGAGTGACAGGAGTTGGCTGTCTTTGCAAGAGAAGAGCTGGAAAGATGGATCAGGGAAAGATGGGGGGAATCTGATGGAACAGGGGATTGATGGATTGGAGGGTGCAGCTGGGGTCAAAGAACAGCTTCAACGCATGATGCACAAGGCCCAAGGAAGTCAGCAAGAGGACAGGGGGTTGTGGAAGGAAAGTGGGATTCAAAGTGAAAATTTTCAGATGGGGAGAGGAATCACCACAGTGTCCATTGGTGCATGTTTGCAGCCTCATTCCAGCCTTAGCACACAAATCTTAAGGTCATGGTGGGACATGCAGGCCAGTGCGAAGGACACTTGGGATCAGACAGTCCTGACCTGGGAATGGGCCCCACCACCCACTACTGCGTGCCCTAAAGAAACTTCTTTCCTCACCCACTTTCAGCATCCGTTTCCTTTTCTCCTTACCAGTATTAAAACAAAGCCATAAAAATAAAATACAGTTTTACATAGAAATAGGTAAATAGAGATATATTGATATATATTGCTACATATTGATGTATATTCAGATGTATATTTGAAATAGATCTATAGTTATATATCAAATATTTATATATCTGGTCTACATTAAATGGATAGAAATTGATATATATCTTTATGTAGATATATTTATTTTAATTTAAATTGATATAGATCTATGTATAGATATGTCAACATGTACATACATATCAATATTTTTATATATCCATTTATATATCAATATACATCAATTTTATATATTTCCCTTTTGTATATACTAAATACATATAAATACCAGATATGTAACTATGTATTTATTTCAGATATATATCTCTATACAGATATATATTGGTTTTTATATATTACAAATATAAAGTTCTCACCACACAGCAGTTACTCCACAAATGTTAGGCCATCACACACACACACACACACACACACACACACACACACGCACACACACACACGCACACACTCCCTCACTCAAGAAAATGAGAACCAGCTGATTCAAGTTATAATCCTCCACCCATGCTCACGCCTTAAGAATTGGTACTTTCAGACCCTGGGAAGCCTTCTTAGCCAGTTGGGGACAGAACCAGTAGTGTGAGGCTTTCCCAGGCACTCAGTTTGCATCAAGCAGATGCCCACAAACCTTTCATTCATGAAGCTCCTGAGCCCTGGGCCAGGGCAGCGAACAGACTGGAAATAACCAGGTCTTTCATGCACTCAGACACTGAATAGAATTTCTATTTGTTTTCCCTTCCTCTGGGAAGGCTGCTTTTGACTTTGCAGCAATAAATAGATTTTTTAAAAGGCAGTTATCGATTTAGAAATATATATGGGTACCCAGGTTTTCCCAATGATACCAAAATTGGCTCTGAAATTTAGAAATGACACTACGCGTGGGGTGCCTGTGCATGGCACTTAGGAGGCCAGGTTTTCTAGGACCAGCACCTCCACTTCACATACTCTGTCTAGTCAGATCCCACCCCCCTCCCCATTTCAAACATCCTATCTGCCCATGTATCAGGATATGTGTGCTGGTTTCGGGCTTTGAAATTATGAATACCAGTTAGAGACAGAGAAGAAAGTAGGACATCCTTTTCTTCTAAAACTTAAAAGAAAATAATTTATAACAAAAACAACATCATAGCAAGCAACATGACCAGGAACTTTACTGAAAGAAAAATTCACCCCTGAACCAAACATACCAGGAAATCAAAATGTTTTCTTTATTTGATGTGCCCTTAGCCATTCCTAATTTGTGAAATATTTGTGATCCTAGCATTAAAGGAAAAAATAAAAACAGGCAATGCCAAGGTTGTGTGAGCTCCCAGACATGCACTCTCCCACCCTCTTGCCCAGCCCTTCTACTCAGATACTTAGAAGCAAACCATGGGATGCCTTCCCCTCTGCCCTAGCCCACCTGCAGATGGCCAAATGAAACTCCCCCAAACTCTCAATCAATCAAGGTTTCAAAACATCACCTACTGCATGTTCGATGTTCTTCTAGACACAAAGGGGGGTGGGGAGGAGGGGTGTAGAAATAAAATAGAAGGTCTGGTTCTAACTCCCCAGGGGCATTGCCATGGCAACAAGAAGGGGGGGGGTGATGAGGGGTGGAAAAAGGGCACGATTACAGTGAGAGGCCAGGGCCCAACTGGGGTTCTTGCCCCGTTTCGTGTGTGCAGGATGCAGCTGCCTTCTTTGTCCTTTGTGAATGAAGCCACTGATTGTAGTTTCTGGGGCAGTTTCCCAAAAGTGTGTCATGAGAAAGAGGCAAGATGTTAATATGCTGAGGAGAAAAAAACAATTCCATGGCCAGATGAGTTAGGAAGATTACAGAAAAACAAACAGGTTTCTGTGGGAGATCTTAGAGCATTTTCTCCAAGGGGCAGTGTGGAATTCAACAAGGGCACGAAGCCCGCTGCATTTCCCAAGCTTGCGTGGACACAGAGGAGAACATCCTGAGGAACCAGCATCTAAGAAGCACACTTTGAAAAATGCTGCTCCAGAATATTCCCTCTCACACCTACCCGAAAACCATATACCAGATTCTCCCAGATATTTCTGGGTCAGAGAAAGCCACCCCCTCGCCTTCCTTCCTATGCCTGGAAAATGGCAGACTTGAAGGGAAATACGATGGCAGGTGGAAGTATTAATGGATAAACCCATTGCCTTGAGGCAAGAGCAGAATGAGAAGGAAAAGGACACAAGAAATGTCATTTACAGAACTGCTTCTCTGCTTCCTGCACTATACTTGCAAATGAGTTACCGAGTCATAGCTACTATCGTAACCAAGACTAACAGTGGCCCCAATTGGAAGGTTCCACAACCCAGATCCCTGGCCACCTTCCCGAGGCTCTATAGGAATCCCAGCCTCTCCCCCATTTCCTCCTCTTTCTGAATATTCTCTTCACAGTGTCTATGAAGAGGCCTGATGAAGGAGGCCAAGGGAGGTCCTGCAGTCAACCTCCTAGAATTATTTAGGCTATTCCAGGCCCCTCCTCTCTCCTCTAGTGTTCCTCCTGTAACTCCTTAGGCCACTCCATTCTTCCACCCTCTGGTCCCACAGTTCTCAACTTTGGCTGCATAGTAGACTCATCTGAAGTTTATATATATAAACTTCATATAAAGTTCTGATCTGGTGTCCTGACCAGAAGAATGCTTATCCAACACACTTCAGTGGCCAGTCCTCAGCCCAGACAAATGAAAGCAGAATCTCTGAGGGGAAGACTCAGGCATCAGTCATTTTAACAGTTCCTAGGGTTGTTGCTGTTTGCTCCCAACCTTAAGAACCACTGACGTAGCGGGAGGACAGAATCCCTCTTTGAGCAAGCCTGCTCTCTCAGGAAGCAGGTTCCTCCTTTTCATCCGAAGCCCAGCCCATCCTTTATTTGGAGCCCAGAGTGTTCTCTCTAGGGCACTAAAACCCTAATATACTGGTGTCTCTCAATTAGGACCAGAGAATTTTCTGGAACCATCATGCTCTCTGCTCTGGGGATCGAGCTTTACTTTAGTTCCTCTGAGCATCTCTACAGTCTGATTGATACATCAGGGAGCACAGTTACACGATGAGAGCTCAGTACCCACTTCCAAAAGGCTAATCATGGCCTCTCAATGATTCCTGCCAATTCCCAAGTTCTATTACCAACCCCAGTTTCACCATCTTGGCGTCATTAATCCAGATTACAGCTAGGAGTGACTCCCCCAGACACTCATCTCCCACCATTTCTCTTCTCAGACAAGCCTAAGTGCAGAGCATCAGCTCCCCTGCAAGATTTTAGTCCGTGCTTAGAAGGCTGCAGCAGGCTGCCTCGTGGAATCTTGGGAAATGAACAGACGCTATCACCTCCGCTAAAATTGAAAGTAATAGAATAAATATAAGACAGATAAAGTAGCCCTTTCTGATCTCATCTAACATACTACATTAAAACACGAGTTGGTAAATCTGGTAAATCCAAACAGGAGTAAACCCAACTGAAAGATCGGATGATTGGGGTACAATTTTAGAACACGGTGGAATTAGTGCAAAAACAAAAACATTCTAAAACAACATCGTGTAAATGGGGAGGATAGGAGAATTCGAGGTGTAAGAAAAAGTACTAACATTTCAATTTAGATTCAATTTAATTTAGAGAAATAAATACATTTTAATTTTAACGTACAAATTGGTTGTGGTACATGCATATAATTTATAAATAAATATATGTGGGGGTGACACTCAGAAAGTTTTAACACAGTTGTGCACAATCTTAAAAAGTTTGGATATTACCGTTCTAAGTAGTTACCTGCGTTATAAGACCTCAGTGAACGGAGGAAGCCAGCAGTGAACTTGAAATGAGGAGGAAATGGTGAAAACAGCAGAGATGGTCAGTGTGTATCCAGAACTACAGGGTAACGGCATCCTGACCAGAAGGAGGCTTATCCAACACATATCAAAGTGTGTTCCGCTGTTATGGCTTAAATGCCAATTTCTTCAAGTTACCCAGTCCCCTGTGCCTTCGGGAGCATAGTTAGGTAGTCCTCACGAGACAACCTGCTGATAGTCAGACTTCTCATAGACTTTCCTACATGGAGGTCATGTATGAACCCAACAACTGCTTACTCCAGGTCTGTTGAGAGACTTTGTGAATTCATAAATTAACTTCCTGCCATATCAGGCGGCTTGGTGGGCTGGGTTAGGATTTCTAAGAAATTGGGTAAAAGTGAGTCAGGCCTCCTGAGCCTGATCACCTCTAAGAGAAGGTGAGACCTCTTTGAGGTTTCATCCTGGACACCACCTTGACCCACCACTCCAAAGACCTCTCCCAGCCACTGGTCTCTCTCTCTGGCATCACCTCAACACACAAAGAATGTAGTTTGTCTGAATCCCAGGTAGACTGGGTTTTCTTCGTCCACCTATGTTTCCAGGAGAAGGAAGCAGTTCTCATTGTTAGGGGCCCAGTGGTAGAACTCCACACACTACCGAACACAGAAAATGAAGCATAGGTGGAAACAATCCAAATGCCCCTCACCTGACAAGTGGATAAACAAGAGGTGGCATATCAATACAATGGAATATTCCTTGGTCATAAAAAGAAATGAAGTTCTTTTCTATAGCATGATACATGCTATAACATGGATGAACCCTGAAAACATAATGACAAGTGAAAAAAGCCTGACACAAAAGAGCACGTATTATATGATTCCATAAATACAAATGTCCAAATGGAAATCTATAGAGACACAAAGCAGATCAGTGGTTGCCAGGGTTGATGAAGCAAGGCTCTGGAGAGAAATGGGGGAACAGCTGAGGCATATGGGGCTTCCTTTTGGGGTGATGAAAGTGTTCTAAAATTGACTGTGGTAATGGCTGCGCATAGCTGTGAATATACTGATGACCCACTGAATTGTACCCTTTAGTTGGGTGAATTTTATGGTACATAAACAGCACCTCAGCTCTTTTTTAAAAATCAATGTATAATATGAGGAGTTTATTGACAGTTCCTGTGAGTCTCCTCACCTCCTCAGTAGGATTTTTTTGGTCACTGTTTTGCTTCCTTTAAATACCCTCTAAGTGCCCAGAAGAAAATCTAAAAGCTCATGAGACTCAGAGTTCTCACAGAGGTCTGCAGAAGTTATCTGCTGAAGCTGACACCCCTTACTTCAACTTATACTGGAGAAGGGAGTTGTGAGCAGAAGAATCCTGATCCCTACCCCACACCTCTCTGTATTTCTTATAACCCCAATATGGCAAATATTGTACAATCAGAAGAAAGTCAGAAAATCTCAGCAGAGCTAAAAATCTAGATTTTTTTCAATATCCACCCAATGTGCATAAGATTTACAATTATAGAATTTCAGACCTGGAATATCTCACAAAATTTAAATATTTAGTTTAATCCTTGTATAGACGATGGATATTTCACAAGCTCCCTTCCCTCAAAATATGGGGTAGAAACTTTGTCTTCTCACCCCCAAACCTGCCTACAGAGAAAGTGTCCATTGCCCACTTTTTCCCAGGGTCCTTTGCTTTGTCTGGCTCTCTTCTCTCCTTTCCCCCAAATTCCTCCACTTAGTTTAGAAAGTTTGTAATTGCCTTCCTGTATGGCTGGAAATTGAATTTGTCATAACCTACATTCTTCTAACTCTTTAGTTTATAGGGGAAAAAATTATGCTCAGTCCTCCAAGCTCTGGTACTTGATATTTAAAGAAAACTTTTTAGAATTTGTTAAAATGTTATTTTTCTCTCAAGCGCCTGGCTCTTGCAGTTCGGTGTGTGGTTTTCTCAACTACTGTTGCTGAAAATGAAAGTTCATTTTGCCTGTCAAAACCTCAAATTTGACTCCTTACTTCTTTTTATATTCCAACTCTAAAAATCCCAATCCTCCCAAAGGGAATTGCGTGTCTGATTGAGTATTTGAAATAATGTCACCCCACCACAAAAAAAGCATAGCACCATTTACACATCCCAAAACTAGTGGATAATTAAAGCTCTCGATTCAAACGTCCTATGATTCTATGACTTTAACCCCAGCAGCCCTGGGTCCTCAGTGCTCTCCCCATGGCAATGGACCTCACCACCATCAATCATTCTTCCCTAAACTCCTAGGTGGTGCCTCCTCCTCCTTTTCTCCCTCCCTTTCCATGTGGTCCATATGGTTGGGCAATAGTCTTTAAAACCATCTCCCAATGGGTTGCCAATGGTAGAAGAGAATGGTCATGTGGCCCTCTGAATTCTGCCTCAGAGACTAAAACAAGCCTGTAAGTTCTGTGAAATCAGTTGTTTTTATCTTGAAGTTTCATGGATATGTTTCATTCTCCTCCAAAAATGATCACAGCATCTTTTAAATATTACAAATAAGTTTTACATTACATATCAAAAGCATTTAGCTTGTGCTCTCAGTCTCTGAATAAAATTGACTCTCCAGCCCTGACTGGTGTGGCTCAGTAGGTTGGGCTTGTCCCACAAACCAAAAGCTCCCTGGTTCAATTCCCGGTCTGGGCACATGCCTGGGTTGTGGGCCAAGTCCTAAATTAGGGCTGTGCAAAAGGCAAACCAGTCAATGTTTCTCTCACACATTGATGTTTCTCTCCCTCTCTTCCTCTCTCTCTTCCCCTCTCTCTAAAGATAAATGAAATCTTTTTTATAAATAAACAAATAAATAAACCCCCTAGTACAAAACACTACTTTAGTACTGTGCAACTTCTAATAAGCCCCAACATTGCGGAGTGCCACTAGTAATGGGCATGAATTTCAAAGATATGGGTAGATGATTTGCCAATACTAGATCTATGTTGTCACCAGGTATTTCAAGCCACAATAGCACTGACTATATCAGGGAGTTGAGACAATATTTGTGAAATAAATTAATTTGGGAGAGAATATAAAGAACCAGATACCCTGAGCTAGGTTAAAGACCTACTCAGAAAATATTAAGGAGTTGAAATTCTTTTTCTCATTGTTCAGAAAAACCACCAGCACTTCATCATTTACAGTAGTCATATATAATACTTACATCTTTACAGCATATAATGGGAAAAATATTTGGGCAATGGCAAACAACCATATCATTCCTTGGTTGTCTTCAGTTCCAACTTGTTCTAGAACATCCAGAGCAGGAGTCATTTTATGTCTGGAGGTTTCTGATCATAGATTTCCTCAGAACTGTAGAGAAGATAGTTCTTCCCACCGAAGTAAGGAAACAGGCCTGGCCATAGGAGAGGACCTACCTGCCTCCTCCAACAGAATTGTAGGGCGGAGAAAAGAGAAGAGGGTTGAGAAGGAAGGAAGATTAAAGGTGCTTTCCCTCCCTATTGTAAGGCCCTCACCCTAAGGAAACACACTGTGTTTGTTTTCTACGCTTCTACGCTGTGTAATAAGTTAGTAGCTTAAAACAACACAAATGTATTACAGTTTTCATGGGTCAGGAGTCCAGCATTTTTTAGCTGGGTCCTCACCTCTGCCTCTCATGAGGAAGGGGTCAAGGCTGGCTGTATTTCTATCTGGAGGATCAAAGCTCATTTCAACTGTTCGTACAATTTTTTTCCTTGCAATTGTAGACCTAGGTCCCATTGTCTTGTGATGACTCCCAGCAGCGGAAGGTTGCCCCAGCTCTTCTCCACGTGCCCCCTCTGCAGGCTCACACTCCAGCCTCTCTGACATCTCTTGCTCTGCCCTCCAGACCTTAAAGGGCTCCCATGATTAAGTCTGGCTCACTTGGATTTTCTCCCTTTCTCTTTTGTTAATAATTAAAAACATTTTCAATTATAGTTGACGTATATTAGTTTCAGATGCATAACATTGTGAATACATACTTATATAGCTTATGAAGTGATCACCCCAGTAAGTCTAACACCCCTCTAACAGCAGGCATAGTTGTTACAATAGTATTCTGCCTCCATTAGGGTCACCTGATCTGCGAAATTCCTCTACAGCAGCCCCTGGACTCGTGTTTTATTTAACATCGGAAAAAGGTGCGAGTGTACCAAGGGCCAGGAGTCCTAGGGTCATCTCCTAGTTCCACCTACCACAGGTAGCCATCAACACCCAGACATGAATGAAGAAGACTGAACGCACCTGGGCCAGCGCACACATCTCCTGGCCTCCTGGGGGAAGGAAAATCCCACACCTGATGCCACCACCAGCAAAAGGACAAGGGCAGTGATGGATGTTGTGGTAGAGGTGGACAGGTAATCAAGTGAGCCCAAGGAAGCACTGCCAGTTCCCTAAGTCCTTCTCATGGGCAGCAGGTGATTTAGAAGTGCCCAGGCCTAGAAAGAGGTCCTGCAGGGGCCTCGAGGGCTGGTGACCTGGCCTGAGGGCAAAGCTAAGGGGATGGAGAGGGAGAGACTCTAGGATCAAAGGTCTTAAACAGGAGCCAGAGGCTCCAGCTGTGGGCACAGTCTCTGAAGCTGCCCAGTCTCCAAGGCTGCCCCTAAGAAAGGCAGATAGGATCCAGAGAATTCCATAGGGATCCTAAGACCGGGGCTCCTCTTCACTGCTGAGTCAGGTGAGCCACACCCTTCCTCCACTCACTAGGGCCTTCATAGAGAAGAGATGGGAGTGGAGTGGGGATGGGGGGGTTAAAAAGTCTAAGCAAGGATCCCAAAGAGACAGGGGCATTCTGGACACATGACTTTCAGTGTTAAAACTGGAAAAGTCCTGGCTCACCAAGACAGTTGGCACCCTAGCCTGAAGAGATGATGGTTTAAATCATTAAACTGAGCTAAGATTTAAACCAAGTAGCACCATATTCAGGCACACACACACTGCCCACCTCAGAAAGTTCACATCAATATAAAGAAGTAGACTTCCAGCCAAGATGAAGGCATAGGTAGACACACTGTGCCTCCTCGCACAACCAAAAGAAGGACAACAACAAATTTAAAAACAAAAAACAACCAGAACTGACAGAAAATCAAACTATATGGAAGTTCTACAGCCAAGGAGTTAAAGAAGAAACATTCATCCAGACCAGTAGGAGGGGCGGAGATGGGCAGCCAGGTGGAGAGGACTTGCGGCAAGGCGGCGGCTGGCAGACCAGGGTGAGAAAGACAGTGGTTGGCGGACCCAGTGAGATGGCGACTGGCAGACTTAGAGGCCCCACTTTCACATGCAGATAAACTGGGAGGAACAACTGGAGAATGAGACAGACCGCCCAACCCAGAGTCCCAGCACAGGGAAATAAAGCCTCAAACCTTTGACTGAAAACACCTGTGGGCGTTGAGGTGGCAGCAGTGGGAGAAACTCCCAGCCTCACAGGAGAGTTCATTGGAGAGACCCAGAGGATCCAGAACATTCACAAATCCACCCACCTGGCAATCAGCACCAGAAGGGCCCACTTTGCTTGTGGGTAGCAGGGTAGCTTGTGGGTAGTGACTGAAAACCAGCAGAGAGAGGAGCAAGCGGCACTGTTCCCTCTCAGACCCTTCCCCCACAAACAGCGTCACAACGCAGCAATGTGGGTTGCCCCACCCTGGTGAACAGCTAAGGCTCTGCCCCTTATATGTAACAGGCACGCCAAGACAAAAAAAAAAAAAAAGGGCCCAAATGAAAGAACAGATCAAAGCTCCAGAAAAAAATACAACTAAGCGACAAAGAGATAGCCAACCTCTCAGATGCACAGTTCAAAACACTGGTAATCAGGATGCTCACAGAATTGGCTGAATATGTTCGTAAATTAGATGAACAAATGAAGGCTATGTCCCATGAAATAAAAGAAAATGTACAGGGAACCAACAGTGATGGGAAGGAAACCGGGACTTAAATCAACACTGTGGACCAGAAGGAAGAAAGAAACATTCAACCCGAACAGAATGAAGAAATACAAATTCAAAAAAATGAGGAGAGGCTTAGGAACCTCCAGGACGTCTTTAAACATTCCAACATCGGAGTTATAGGGGTACCAAAAAGAGAAGAGGAACAGCAAGAAACTGAAAACTTATTTGAACAAATAATGAAGGAAAACTTCCCCAATATGGCAAAGGAAATAGAATTCCAGAAAATCCAGGAAGCTCAGAGAGTCCCAAAGAAGTTGGACCCAAGGAGGAACACACCAAGGCACATCATAATTACATTACTCAAGATTAAAGATAAAGAGAGAATCTTAAAAGCAGCAAGAGAAAAGGAGATAGTTACCTACAAAGGAGTTCCTGTAGGACTATCAGCTAATTTCTCAAAAGAAACCTTGCAGGCAAGAAGAGGCTGGAAAGAAGTATTTGAAGTCATGAAAGGCAAGGACCTACATCCAAGATGACTCTATCCAGCAAAGCTTTCATTTAGAATGGAAGGGCAGATAAAGTGCTTCCCAGACAAAGTCAAGTTCAAGGAGTTCATCATCACCAAGCCCTCATTATATGAAATGTTAAAGGGACTTATCTAAGAAAAAGAAGATTAAAAATAGGAACAGTAAAATGACAACAAACTCACAGTTATTAACAACTGAACCTAAAACAAAAACAAAAACAAACTAAGCAAACAACTAGAACAGGAACAGAATCACAGAAATGGGGATCACATGGAGGGTTTTCAGTGGGGGAGTGGGAAAGGGAGAGAAGGAGAAAAGGTACAGAGAATAAGTAGCATAAATGGTAGGAAGAAAATAGACAGGGGAGGTTAAGAATAGTATAGGAAATGTAGAAGCCAAAGAACTTATATATATGACCCATGGACACGAACTAAAGGGGGGGAATGTGGGTGGGAAGGGGTGTGCAGGGCAGAGGGGAATAAAGGGGGGAAATGGGACAACTGAAATAGCATAACCAATAAAATATATTTTTAAAAAAAGAAGTAACCAGCTGCACTCCCTTTGCTCACCTCAGTTGCAGTGCTAATAAATCTCCAATCCTGCTTTAGCATTTTTCTAAGCACTTTTGCCTGTAGTCTATGAGTTCATGCTCCCACCAGCTCCGTCCTATTGGCAGAAGAGATTATGGGAGCCATATAAAAGGTAAGGCTAAGAGACTTGCCAAAAAAACACATGACTAGTGAGTGCATTGCAAGACCAGCATTAGAACCAGATTTTCTAAGTCCCGGTTTTCAGCATATCATGACTCTTCTGAATCTAAGAATTTGCCACCTATACTTATCTTTTCCAGTGATTTGCTTAATTTCACTAGTAAATTAAATCCTAAATATTCATCAGTGTCAATCACTGTTCATTGAGTGTCCCTTGGCTGCAGGGTCCTGTTAAGACCACAGGCGGGCATGGTCACAGCTGAACAACAATCACCTGTGCTGGGTCTCACCTACCTTTCCTTTGTGGGTGACAATGGAAAAGCCAGAACAAAGAGCAGGTTTGGCCAGAGTACCAGCTCTGTGTGATGCTTCCCCCTTGTGGCCAACTTGCTGCTTTGGACAGGAGGTAAAGAATTCTCCAAGGTCTTCCTTGCTTAGGGATAACCTCAGCTACTCTGGGTAAAAAGCCTGGGCCTGGGTCTCAATGGACTGCCCCATGACCCCTGGCCAAAGATCTCACATGAAATCCTTCCATTGTGAATAAATGTGGGGCAGTGGGTGGAGGGGGCGGGAGGTTTGCCCTCAAGAAATCGAGGTGTGCAAAGATTAAGGTTGACAAAATGAAATCTCTGAGTGCCAAAGTGCAGCTGGGAACTCCATCGTTGGTCATAGGCTCTCTCAGACACCGCAGTGCCTGGCTGCCAACAGGCGCTCAATGGGTGCATCATGAAGATGTCGGTAGGTTGTAAGGAATGGCCGACGTGGAAGGACGGCTGGTGGGGAGGAGAGTCAGGTGGTGGCGAACTGCCCGTGATCTTCAGCAGAGCTGCTCTCAAGCTCCTTGACGTTCTTATTCCTTCATTGTGTATATAGTCCTTCGATTTTACGTAAACCGAAACAAAGAAAGTTTATAAATTTCTATTTTTATTTATCCTGGGCTGCAGAGAGCTTTAAGATTAGTCCCTAGGACCTTCTTCCAGCTGCCTTGCCACCTCGCAGCCCCTCTTGTTCATTATCCTGGGCCCATCACAGGCTGCAAGCTCAGAAGGACCGCAGCCTCACTCATCCCTGCTGACCCAATTTGGAGCAGTGGGGATGGTGAGTAGGGGCAGGTTTGACTTGGTATGTGGAGCCTTCTTCTGCACAGCTTCTAACACGAGCAGAGCCAGCCTGAGATGGCAGAGAGAGTCTGAGGGTAGGAAAAATGAGCAGAACAAAAGGTGGAGAGGCAGAGCAATTGGCAGCATAAAGATTCCTGGATTAGCCCTGGCTGGTTTGGCTCAGCGGATTGAGCATTGGCCTGTGAACTGAAGGGTCGCTTGTTCGATTCCCGGTCAGGACACACACCTGGGCTGTGGGGCCAGGTCCCCAGTTGGAGGCGTGCAAGAGGTAGTCCGTCAATGTTTCTCTCATACATCGATATTTCTCTCCCTCTCTTGTCCCTCCCTCCCCTCTCTCTAAAAATAAATAAATAAAATCTTAAAAAAAAAAACAAAAAAGATTCATGGATTATATTTCCAAAATCAGAAGCTCTAGGAAAACAGCACTATGCTAACTAATGGGTTAAAACATGTTTCAACTGAACTTGTCTCACACTGGGATTTATATTTACTGGTCCAGTGTAAGGCTAGGGGTCAGAGTGCAGAGGAGCATTAGAGTTGAGAAGTCAAAAATTCTTATTTGTGTTCTTGATAGAAAACTCTCCATTCTTCTCCTCTTCCCTCCAAGACAAGGTCAGATCCCCCTTTCACACATTCAAACACGCATTTTACTGATATCCTTAATCAGAATTCTTATGAAGTAACTTTTTGGGTACTTATTTTACTGAGTCTTTCCCCACCACTGAATGATAAATTCGGTGATGGGAACAAATGTTGTAAGTTACTGAGTACATGAACGAAGGATTGTGTATTTGAATTCATGCTGAGCTCTATGCCATGCACAGGGGATACAGAAAGGAACACGACAGAGGGGGGCTGGCTTTAAGGAACTTACGACTGAGCAAACAATCTGAAGGCTGGTGAATAATTCAAAGGGCAAATACAGGGAGCTATGGGAGCTGATAGCAACCTGGCATGGGTTGGGGTGCATGGATTTGATACCCCAAAGAACGCATGATGAGTCACTAAATGTAGAGGTGGGGATCCGAGGAAAGGGCATTCCCGGCAGTGAGAGCTGCACGTGCCAAGGCCTGAGACGAAAAAGAACCTAGCTCATTAGCAAGACCATCTGGCTGGGCCCAGCGAAGGGGAGAGTGACCACTCAGGGCCTTTAGCCCTTGTTATGGAGTTGAACTTTTCCCTGAGGGCAGCAGGAAGCCATTGGTTAGTAGAAAGCTATGGAGTGTCATCATCAATTTGTACCTTTTCAAATAATAATTGCTCTGACTGCTGTGTGAAGCATGGGTCGGAAGGAGGGAACTATGGATAAGGCGATACCAGTCAAAAGGCTGTGGTGGCTGTCTAGGTGAGAGGTGATACAGACTTGACCTTGGTGGTGGTCATGGAGATAAAGGGGGTGACTTAGGAAGCAGAACTTAGAGAGTGTTAGGAGCCAGCAGAAGAAGCCAGGGATGACTCCCAGGTCTGCGGCTTAAGCAGCTGGTGCATGGACAGTAAAGGAGGAGCAGGTCTCTGGGCTCACTAGGGGAACCTCTTTGAATTTGAAGATCTTATGTGTCTTCCAGGAGGAACTATTAAGTCAGTCATTGGCTGTGTGAGTCTGGAGCTCGTAGAAAAGACAGCACTGGAAATTTAGAGCATATGTATGGTAAATGAAGTTACATGGGTTCAAGACAGAGAGGCAGAGGGACTCCGCCTTGCAGCCACTGAGTAGATAGCCAGCTATTCAGTGACTATGGAGACAATGCAGCAACTCTGTGAGGGGTAGCTCCTCTTGCATTTTGTCTTCTAATCTCTGTATTCTCCTGGACGACAGACAATTGAATTCTCATCTGGTACAGGCTGCTAGTTGTTTACCCCATTTTCATTCTCTCTTTTGCCTTAATGACAGACACCTGTATTGTTAAGCGTCTCGGTGTGTCCAGCTAGAAAACGACATTTCTCAGCATCCTTTGCAGATGAGGATGGCTAATGGGATACAAGTGGAAGCTGTGGACTGAGACATCCAAAAAAGCCCTCCTAAGGGGGCTGACTCAGCCAGGAGTCACATGCCCTTTTGCTTTTCTATCTTCTGTTGCTTTCTCCCTGGAACTTGGGCCTGAAGGCTGGGGCTCCAGTGGCCATCTTAGACCACGAGTTAACCCGGAACATGGAAGCCGTGCACAAAGCATGGGGGGTGGGCAGAAAGATAGTTTCTGGGCCTCTGATGACTGTGGAGCTGCCGTAGCAGCCTAGGTGACTTGTAGGCTGCTTTAAAGTGAAATAAAAATGAACCTCTGTATTGTACAAGCTGCTGATATTTGGATTGTGTGATTTATGTAGTCCAACGTAATCTAACTAATAGATCATTCATGTGATAATCAGACTTGACAGTGAATTCAAGAAAGAGACTGTGGGAATGCACGGGAAGGAATAAAGCAGTTTAGGCTGATGCATGAAGGGGCAAAACACTCTTTCATATATCACCTGGGAAACTTCCCGTGTTTCCTGCAAAGTCTTGAACTAGCAGTGTAACAGTCAAAGTACATCATCTCAGATACATCACTTGGGGAGTCTATTAGCAACTGAGCATCTCTGAATCACAAGGGAATGTTAATTCCACAGACTGAAAAGAACTACAGAAATAGTGCTCATTATGATTAAGATCTAACAACTATAACCAAATAACTGCGAAGGTTAAAATAGTTCAGACAATTTTGAAGGCACAAGTGTTTCAGCTTCTTGGGGTGCATGCCCATTCTATACAAGGTTCCCTCACAAAGCTTCCAGAACATAGTTAAATATATATATGAACCTCACATCCTTCTCAGCTCCCTTTAGTCCACTGGTTCCAGAGTTCTGTCTCCAGGTTGCCTGACCAAGGGTGTGAATGAGCGCGGAAATCCAGCCTGAGCTTAGTTCCCAGACCCTGCCTGGGGATCAGGCCAGGTCAGCTCAGAAGCTGTGGCACGTTTGCAGTTTGCTCACCTGTGAGAGAGAGGCATCTTTTAGCACTTGACACAAAGATGCTGGGTGTGCTAGCTGGTTCCCTGGTAGATACACAGGCCCACCTTCTTTCTTTCCTCTGAAAACCACATGGATTTAGATTGCATTCAAGAAGTTGAGGAATAAGAAAGCACGTTAGGAATCCCTCCAAACAGCAGAGACAGATAAAGCACTTCGAAGGACTGATATAAAGAAAATTATTACAAGCAGACAAATATGGGGTAACCCACAGCAGAGCCACACCCACAAAGTAAATATAGCCCTGAATGGAGGAAAACATCTTACTTCCTACCAAAACTAAGAAAATGATGTGGCCAAAAGGGGAAACTTTTAAGTTTCTTTAGTGCTTCTGTTGCTCTCTAGCAACCCCTAGTGGTACTTGAAACAACCTGCAGTCTAGTGCTGCTGTTCCAGGCCCCCTCTGAGCTGCAAGACATTTGACTAGAAGAAAGGGATGCTTTAAATGCATTAAAATCCTGTGCTAAGCACAAGAATCTTACAGACCTTGGAATGAAAAGTTACCAAAATAAAACTAGCAATGAGTTCATTTCCTGTACATCAGTGAAACTCAATTCTTTAAGACAACCAATGTGGTTAAAAATCTTTATCTATCTATCTATCTATCTCCATTCTTCAACCCTTTAATAAGGTCCGGCTATGTACCAGCCCTATGACTGTGGCTCAGGTAGAGATGGACACAGTATCATAGTTTTGTAGGACAGACAACTAGGAGATAGACAAGGGTCAGATCAAGAAAGAACCTTATATTCTGTTGAAAAATTGGAAGGTGATAGGGAGGCATGAGCCCTGTAAGCAAGGAAGTGATGTGATCAGATCTGCCATTTACAAAGGGTCATCCTGGAAACAGGGTGAAGCTGGGTTGGGGGTGGGTATAGGGCAACATGATGGACGGGGAGACTGAGAAGTCAAGTTAAGACAGTTTGGCCCAAGGCAAGGGGAGCAGGCATAGAGAAAACAGAGAACAAACTGAAGAGATATTTGGGAGTGGAACTGAAAGATGCAGTAAGTGGGTCAGGGTTCTAACTAAAGCAGCCAAGTGTTGGGCAGCGTCAATAACCGATGTGGCCAACGTAGAAGGCGTGGAACAGGGGAAGGGGCACAGAGACCGGGAGAGAGAGAATTTGGTTAAAACTTTAAATGGTTTCATGGAAAGCTTTTCATCTGGAGGCAGGCTTCTGCATGATGCCACTTTGCTCCAATTTAATTTTCTTAGACTATCCATGTCTATTTGTATTCATTAATCACTGGGCCAAACATGCCCAAAGTTGTTTACATCACCTCTGCAATCTGCTTTCTCCAGTTCACAAAAATCATGTCACAAAGTCCCCATGTGACCCTGCATGCCAATGGTGTTCCCCTCCTCTCAGGAAATGTTCTTTCAATGGCATTAACCTCTTTGTGTTGCTGCTCAGTCCCCTTCATAAATTAAGACCCAAACACAGATCGTGCAGCCTCCTTTCCAATTCTGAATATGTTACCACTGTTTTTGCTCATCTAAAATATAAGAATAAGAAGAAGAGTTAATTCATGTGATTTTATGAGGCTCATTTAAGATATGTGATAACAACCTTTGCATGTTATAAGCATGTTCATTATCATTAGCCCTGAAGAATCGAAACTGCTAGTGTCTTTTGCCAAAAAAATCCATTTCTAATTTTTTTCCTGACACTATAGTCAATGAACCATACTCATGAGGCATCATTTTCATTCCGGTGTGGGGGCCGCCATGACCCAGGCTAGTTCTGTGACCTGACCGAAGCAGCAGACACAGAGCCACAGGGAGCTGGGTTGGTCGGTCTCACCTAATGCAACACCATATTAAAAACTCTGTGTTTGAAGAAGAAAAACTGGTAAAGCGGACGCTCCCAAAATGTGCGTGTGTGTGCACATACAAAGGGCTAGATTCATGATCTCTCCAGTCAGAAACTTCCAGGAGTTCAACTACACAGAGCTCGAATGTTAAGCTTTTAGGACCAGTTGCTAGTTTATGAAACCTTCCCACCAGCTTCTTACTTGTTGTTGTTCTAAACACAATGATTTGACAACAAGAATAGAGTGAGTGATGTTTTGGGAAGGAAAGGAAGACAATCTGGGGTGGGTGGGGGTGGAAGAAAAATAGCTTTTTCCAGCAGCTAAATGGTATTATTGTTATTCCAAGAAATAAAAGAGTTTCCGCAGAGAGGCCTCCATAGTTTCCAGACACTAACAAAAAAAGGCTTGTCCAAAACCACCAGGGTATCAGAGTCAAGAGAGCGACTCCCCGTGAAGAAACTCAGCATTGGGAGAGTCTCGATTTCCTGGAGCAGGTAATGCTGACTTCGCTTGGTTTAGAATGAGAGCAGATTTCTGCAGGGCCACAACCAGGGCGAGGCGCATAGGGTATAAAATTTGAGGAGACACTCAGGATCCCTGACTCTGTGCATAGCCCCCAGTCCCACCCTGCAGCACAGCTGCGGGGACAGAGAAGCGGTGGTTACAGGACAGTCACAGAGACGTATATCACAGCCCAGGGAGTAGAGTCAGTGACACCATAAACACCTGTGTCTGGGACCAGGTGAGCGCTTCAAATATCGAGGGGACCACTCTGTAAAATATACAACTGTCTAACCACTATGTGTACACCTGAAACCAATAAACAATAATATTGAATATAAACTATAGTTGAAAAATAAATAAAAATAAAACATCGTGGCAATGATTCTTTAAAAAAGAAGTTCCCTCCTAGCATCACTGACATAGAGAAGCTCTATCAAGTGGCCAGCCCTCAGCTGCAGCGCACTCAAAATGCACACTGTTGGGAGCTGTACTCCAAGCTGAAGCGCGCCTCTGTGCGTGGACTGGGGTCCTTGCCAAGTAGCCCCCATCAAAACCTAACCAGAGCCCTGGATTTGAAGAGGAGTTGAGACTAAACAATGTTTGTTTATTCATACCAGAAGTGGAACAAATGCTCACTCTTAGTGAGGTAAAAGTCCATTATTTCTGAGAAGTTCACCTCAAGTTCAACAAATACACATGTGTATTTCATACAAAAATAGCCGCCACCCAAGACCACCCATGTACTTCATTCCAACAGCACTCAGGATCAGAAATTCCTCTTCCTCTAACTCTTCTTCCTTTTGCCTCACTTCAGGCTTGGGCAGTTTGCAAGCAAAACACTGGGTTGAATTTAATATCAGGAGTGTAATCCTTCCCCTAAGTCTAAAAGATGGAGGATAGTACGCATTCAAATGAGTGCATTCAATAGGGTGTTTGATTTTTCTACATTCGTGAGAAGCTTTATTTAAATATGTTTCATACACGAACCTACTAAAAACCTCCTGTGAATTCACTATTATGATAGTCATCCCTTTTTTCACTAGAGAAGGGCACAGCTATTGTGCTACAGGCATTTGGAGTGACACACATGGGCAGGAGTGAGGGGTCAGCACTGAGTCTGGCCTCAGTAGTTGCCAGAAACTTGAGTGTTGCTTTCTCTGTTAGTCCACTGCCTCAAAGCCCCCATAACTCCCTCTGTGTATGGGTGGTTTGTACAGCCCTGCAGCAAATATCTACTGAGCCCTTGCTCTGGACCAGGCACTGTTCTAGGCACTGAGGATAGATCATCGCCCAGAAATGACAATGAGGCGAGTGAAGGAAGAATGGAGTGAGCAAAGGAGATCATGGAAGAAGGAGATGTGACAGAAGTTAGATCTCCCAGGGCCTTGAAAGCTATTTTAAACACTTTACATCTTACTCTAAGTAAAATGGAGAGCCATTATGGGGTTTCAAGCAAAGGGGTAACCACGATCTGATTTCATCTGAAAAGGGCCATGCGGGCTGCTGTATTGAAAATAGTCCGTGGAGGAGAAGGGACAAAGCAAGGCAGGCTCTTCAGGAAGCTGCCGCAGTAACCCAGGGGAACGGTGACGGTGGGACAGAGAAGTGGTCCGATTCTCAGCACACTTTGGATACGCTGGAGGCGGAACTGAAGTCTGGACATGTTAGCTGCAGCGTGTGAGAAAGAGAAGGAAAACTGTCGAAGATGACTCACGGTTGGGCGGGGAAGCAGTTAGGGGACTAGGGTTGCCATCAGCTGTGGTGAGGGAGACTAAGAGTGGATCGAGCTGGAGGGGAAAGGAGGGAGCTACGTTTCAAAGTTAAGAGGTTACTAACTGACATCCAAATGAAGATGCTGAGTAGGCAACTGGACACATGACCCTATAGTTCAGGAGAGAAGATTTGGTTGGAAATACACATTTAGGAGTTGTTGGCATGTACTTGGAGCCATGAGGTTAGATGGGAACAACAGCAACCACCACCAAACGAAGCTCGACAACTTCGTCCTGGGGCACTCCACCGTAAGCAGAAGCCGGGCGAAGGGAAGGATCAGCAGAGACTGAGGAAAAAGCAACCAGCAGTGAAGGAGGAAAACCAAGAGAGGGTAATGCCTTAGAAACTCAGTGAAGAAAGAATTTTAAAAGTGGAAATTACAGACATCCTCGTGCAACTTTTAATTTGTTGCAAAAAGGTTGCATCACTTGTGAGTATGATACTTCATAAGATACTTGCTGAGACAAAGACTGAAGTAAATGAAGAGACAGGCCGTGCCCATGGATCGAAAGACTCGATATTGGTCGGATGTCCAGGGCACATGTCCTTCAACACAAGCAAATTGCAAGTATCTGTTGTCTCATGCTGTACTATCATTCAGTATTCAAAGGGAGTCACGTGGCCAAGTCCAACAGCAATGATGTGAGAATGTCTGTTTCTCATATAAAAATGAGGGAGAGGAATATATTTATGAAGTATAATTCAGTTTCCCACAATGCTCACTGAACATTAGTTATATTAGTAGCCAATAACTTAATATGATACATGTGAATGGTTGTCAATGGCTAAATAAATGTCTTTTAGAAAAATATGTCAAAATATCCCTTCATGCTTCAGTCTGGAAGGATCACGACTGAAGGGTCACAGCCTCGCCCTGAGATGATGATGTTAACTCACAACCCACATCCCTGAGGCTCCGCCATCACCGCAGCCTCAGGCTGGGAACAAGGAGTCCTGACAAGAGTTCAACAACAGCACAAAAACTCACATCACCTCTGCCAGGAGATTGCCATTCGTCTGCCTCCTGGCTTTTGTAGAGTTGAGGTGTAATGGTAGGTTGAATATGCAAACAATAGAAAATAACCTGGATTAATTATTTTCTCATAACTTCCCCCTACATGCCCATTCTGTAGAGTTCACTCTTCCTGTCCCTTTGGATGAAATCTAGAATACACCCACTGGCCTTTCTGACTTTGCTTCAATAATAAAGTGTTCACTGACCTCTCCATACAGCAACCGTAAACTCTGAACGTCGTTTTAATTTCTATTTCCCCACCTTTTATCAATGGAAGAAGAAAAGACTGCAGTGGTAAAGAGATGAATATGGTCAATTTCTTCTCTATTTCCCCAACTAGAGCTTTTTTATTCCACTACTTTCCCAGTTACTCTGTTGCCACTGGTCCTTCCAGGATTAAGGGGAGTATCATTTGGGGAAGAAAGAAAAAGACAAAAGAGATCTGACTTGACTGGTACTTTCTTGAGTTAATGTCAAGAACTGTGAAGGGTCTGAGGTTTTTTCCAGTTTGTAAGGTAACAAGTTGGCCTGCCACACATTCTTGGATGCTGTCAGAAGTCACAAGATGCCTGGGTCAGAGAGAAAGGACTTTACTACTCACAGTAGAGTAAAAGCATGAACTTTCCCCAAGCCCTGTGGGGTCAATGCAAAGTGGCGTGGGTGGACACTGCACATGCAGCGGGTCTGTGTCACAGCTGAAGAAACCTAAGTGAGGAGCCCCGATCTTTTGTAACAGGCTACAAGCAAATCTGACCGACCTTTGTCCCAGCAGGAGACATTGTCTTTATTATATGCCCTCTGCCATAGAGAGAAAATGCCCCTATCTTCCGTGATGTGGAGATCTTGCCTGTTGTATTAATTCCTGAACCCAAGTAGCCTAAATAGCCCCACTAAATAACACTTAAAAACAGAGGGATAATAGTTGGGGAGAATGTATATGAAGGTGGCCGTGGAAGTATCTAGAACCAATCAAGGACAGGGATTGCAGGAAGCAGGGCCTCCAGGTAAGGGCTACAGCGGCCTTAGCTCTTCACTCCCAACTGTTCCAACAGCACATGTGTCCTCTGGTTGCAGAAGAGCTGCGGGTTTATCAGAAGGCTCCAACACGTTACATTCTGTACCCCACTCTTTTGACTTTTTGTTGCTCCCGAGGAAGGCCTGTGGCTTCCACCTACTGCTCTGTGCTGTTCTGCTCTGTGACATAATGTTCCCCCCAGGTAACTAGCTGGTTGGAATCAACTCTGCCAGCTGCCTCACTTAGGCTTTTTAGAGATTTAGGCATTTTAGAGATCGAGTAAACAAAGAAGAGGCTGTTCTCTAATAAATTTTGTTGAAGGAATTAATTAAAAAATAATTTTCTGCAGCAGGATCGCTGCATCCTGTTCTCATGCATTTTCCCCATTTAGGAAACCAAGCCCCCCCACCCCCACCCCTTCCAAGGGAGAAAGAAAGGATGTCTAGTAATCTCAGGCTGACGAAAGACACATCCAACTCTGCAATTGTCTTCGGGCACCAGATACGACACGCCACCCTATGGGATAGCAAGCTGAGGAAAATGAGAAATGGGGTGGGATACTCGGGACAGAGAAGAAAACCGTTTTCTTCATTTCAAAGAGTTACTTAATTCCTAATCAAGTGTCCAGCCTTGACCAACCGGACAATGTGCAGCTTCATCACCACGTCGAAAAGCCTGGATCGGATTCTGTGTGGAGCAGTCAGCATGAAATGTAATGCAATTCAAAGTAGACAGGATACACATGCTCCAGAGGGAAGTCATTAATACCCATGAATAACGATAAAGCAAAATACCATCTGCCAGGATAATGTGGCAAATCTTTTTAAAATTCCAATTAGCCTACAAACCAGAAACAGCAAGCAAATATGCTCCCCCTGCCATGTGAGACAATGTGTCCTTGATGTCTCCATCACTTCACATGTGGCCTAAAACGTGAGTGATGGAAACATCACCCATGTACGCATACATTCAGGGGGATGCACTCATTGTTCTTGAGGACACGGTGCTAGTTATATAACCAGGCAGAACAGAATGTTAATTAAGGCCACATATGTATTTTCATATACATTTTAATTGTGGAAAAAATGTGCCCGTCATAAACACAGTGTATTGCTTTTGCTGTGACAATGTGGCTCAGTTTAATTCTTACATGTGTTTGGTGTCTGAGATAATGAAGCATTTCTATCGCTCTGTTATCCCAGGGAAAATTGCCTGGTTTATGATGGATTCAGGTATTCTAAGCCATTTTCCTGAATGGCATTTTATGAAGCACATAACTATTAAAATCATAATGTCCATTATTAGAACCGTTGTGGTGTAGCCTGCAAAGAAATTGTTCTTATTACAAATGCATGAGATAGTTCTGCAGGCCAACTAGTCCATCACTTGTCTTGAAATATCTCAAGAAGCAAAGCAGCCTACTGCGTGCCTGAGCACGGGCGTTTCCCACCAGCTCTTGCTTTTCCCGGGTTTACCGCAGCACGTGAACAGCACTGGAGTTCGTGTGTACGAAATTTCTGATCTCCGTGCTCTCATTAGTCAGCCGCATGCTTTTCACAAGTCACTTGGTTTCCCCATCTATGAAATGTCTCCCCAGCTTCAAAGTGCTATGCTAAGCATCAGAATAACTCTATGTGAAGAGGATCTTCAAAAAAATGTTAAAACACTTCAGTGGTAACGGGTAAGAGGAAAGATGAAGAATTGTCTGCATTATATTAAAAGGTAAAATTATACATTAAAGAAGAGGCAGAGTTGTCCGCATTATATTAAGAGGTAAAATTGCACATTAAAGAGAACAAAAAGATCTCTCCACAGGCTTGAAGCATGGATTTGATGCTAGATTAGACCACCATTGTTCAATCAGCAGAATGATCTGTCCCCTTGCTGGGGCTGGAACAGAGGCCGAGCTAACACCCAACCTTCAGCAGCTCCTTCTAGCTCTCAACTCCAAGGAGGTGTGCTAGAATCCTCGGGCTACTGGAACTTGGGTAACAGGAATTAGGTTGGGACAGGGTGCTGTATTCCAATTATTAACAACATAACCGTGCACCAGCCAAGATGGAGGCAGAGGTAGAAACCCTTCACTTCCTCGCACAACCAAAAGGAGGATAACAACCAATCTAAAATCAATAAACAACCAGAAGCACCAGAAAATCAAACTGCATGGAACTCTGGCAACCAAGGAATTAAAGAAAAAAATCAACCAGAACAACCAGACCGACGTGCCGAGACAAAGAAATACGGCCCAAATGAAAGAACAGAGCAAAACTGCAGAAGGAGAGCTAAGCAATGAGGAGAGAACCAACCTATCTGATGGAGAATTTAAAGCTTTGGTAATCAAAATGCTCACAGAACTGATTGAGCTTGGTCAAAAAATGAAAGAACAAATAAAAGATACCCAAAATGAAATAAAGCAAAATATTCAGGGAACCAACAGTGATGGGAAGGAAACCAGGACTCAAAGCAACAATTTGGATCAAAAGAGAAAAATAAATATCCAACCAGAACAGAATGAAGAAACAAGAATTCAAAAAAGTAAAGAGAGACTTACAAACCTCTGGGACAATCTGAAACGTTCCAACATCCGAATTATAGGGATGCCAGAAGGAGAACAACAACAGCAAGAAATTGAAAACTTATTTGAACAAATAATGAAGGAAAACTTCCCCAATATGGCAAAGGAAATAGACTTCCAGGAAGTCCAGGAAGCTCAGAGATTCCCAAAGAAGTTGGACCCAAGGAAGCACACACCAAGGTACATCACAATTACATTACTCAAGTTTAAAGATAAGGAGAGAATTTTAAAAGCAGCAAGAGAAAAGGACACAGTTACCTACAAAGGAGTGACCATCAGACTGTCAGCTGATTTCTCAAAAGAAACCTTACAGGCAAGAAGGGGCTGGAAAGAAGTATTTGAAGTCATGAAAGGCAAGGACCTACATCCAAGATGACTCTATCCAGCAAAGCTTTCATTTAGAATGGAAGGGCAGATAAAGTGCTTCCCAGACAAGGTCAAGTTCAAGGAGTTCATCATCACCAAGCCATTATTATATGAAATATTAGAGGGATTTATCTAAGAAGATGATCAAAAATATGAACAATAAAATGACAACAAACTCACAACTATCAACAAATGAACCTAAAAGAAAACAATGAAAACGAAAACTAAGTAGGCAACTAGAACAGGAACAGAATCAGAGAAATGGACATCACATAGAGGGATTTCAGTGGGGAGGGGAAGGGGAGGAATAGGGGGGGAAAATGTACAGGGAAGAAGCGCAATTAGTAGGCACAAAATAGATGGGGAGAGATAAAAAATGGCATAGGAAACAGAGAACTCAAAGAACTTATATGTACAACTCATGGACATGAACTAAGTGGGGTGGGATGCTGGAGGATTGGGGGGCAGGGCGGAGGGGGCATAAAGGGAAAAATTGGGAAAATTGTAATAGCATAATCAATAAAAAACACTTAAAAATAAATACATACATACACACATACAGAATGCAAAAAAAAAACCAAAGTAACCAATTTCCATTATCCAGGTGTTGAAAAGAAGGCGAGATGTATCATTTTTTAAATTCCCAAAGTCACTTCAGAGCACAAAGGTCCACACACCCCCACACATACCATATCACGGTCAGCAATGTGAGGCAGGGAAAGCCTGGAGCTGCAGATAATCTGCAGAACAGGTGATTCACGCGCAGACATCCAAGAATTCACTGTGCCAATCATATCTGAAGACTTGGACTCAACAGCAATTCATCTCTGCACATCCTTGGGCCTAGTGATTTTATTTCTAAGAATCTATGCTAACAAAACACTTTCTGTGTACCAGGATGATCATGAAGTCATTTTAATAGCAGAGTTGGAAACCATAAAAGCATCTATGGGAACGTGAGGGCACAATTATAATACAGTTACATAGTGGGATACTATGCAGCCGATAAAAAAAAAATGAGGGAGGTCTATCTACATATACTTTCACATAAATCTTCAAAATGTAGTATTTAAAATAAAAAGCACTGTGGACTCTGGTGATAATAATGTGTCATCGATTGTAACAGGTGCACCACTCCGTGGGGGACGGTGATGGGGGAGGCTGTGCACGTGTGGGGGCAGGATGTATATGGGAAATCACTGTACCTCCCTCTCCACTTCACTGTGAACCTAAAACTGCTCTATAAAATAAAGTATCTTTAAAAAAAAAGCATATTACAAAGCATAACCTAAAGTACAATCCTACCTAGGTAAATATAAAGCAAAAATAGCTTTATTCCACTTCACAAATGTTGTGTTTTACAAACTGAAAGCAAGACCCTGCAACAGCAAAAATATTCCGACCCACTTTATCATGACACTTGCTTTACTTCGGTGGTTGAGACAGAACCTGGAACGTCTCCGAGGTGTGCCTGTGCGTGTACAAGAGCAGATGCACAGAAAGGGGGCTGGAGGGATAAAAGAACGCACACCAGATGATGCATTTCTGTCTCTGGGAAACAGGGAGGGGACAGAGAAGAAGGTATGGTGGAAAACGTCTTTAACTTTGTACTGACGCACTTCTGTAATGTTTGAATGGTGTTCAGAGTGAATGCAGTCCGGTACTCTTTACACAGGGTTGAAAACATCACACAATAACATGCGATTATAGACACAGAGCGAACTGGTGGTTTCCAGAAAGGAGCGGGTTGGAGGGCTAAGTGAGAGAGGTGAAGGGATCAAGGAGCACAAACTCGTAGTTACAAAACAGTCGTGGGGAGGTAACGGATAGCATAGGGAATACAGGCATTGATACTGTAATAACTAAGGGTAATAACCACATGTGTCAGACGGGTACTGGAGGTATCAGCGGGGCACTCTGCAAACACTATGTACTGTCTAGCCACTATGCTGTCCACCTGAATCCAGTACAAAATAATACTGAAAGTAAACTGAGGTTGGAAAGTGAAATTAAAATTTAAAAATAACAATACGCTAATATAGCAAACAAACAAGGACGGATGGAATCAAAGATGAGCCAAGTGCCAGTCCCCTTTAAGTCAAATGCTGGGTCTGAGAACTGATGAGCTGAAATAGTTTTTAAGCCTTAAATTTTCTGTTGGTTTCATCAAAACCTTAATACAGAGCCCTACCGGAATGTTGCTAAGAAAAAAAACTTGAACAAGATTGCTTTAATTTATATGATTAAACTAAAGACAAAAATGCTAGAACCTTAGCATAACTTTAAATTATATATATCTCATTTATTGAAATATAAAGATCTTCATTTACATGTTTAAGAACAAAAACATGAACGGGGATTTGTAATACATTTTGCATCGGCAGACCCTCACGATCGGGTTAGTTCTCACACATTCACCACACCACGGTTTGGGGAACACTTATGTATTTTTCTCTTTATTATTTCTAAAATATAAATTTTGGACATTCAAAAGTGCAACAGTTAATGTGCCTGTGGGGAATATCACAGTTAAAAAAATATAAACAAAGGCAGTGATACAGCTTGTCATAAATGTTTTGGCAGTATTCTCCAAGTCTATATAGAAACACATATATACATATTGATGTATAACATCATCTTATCTTACGTCCCTCTTCACAAAAATAGGACCATTTTGTTACAGATTGGCAGACCACATTTTAAGGACATCATCGATCATTTTAAAAGTCACAAATTGTGTCTCTGAGGCCAGCTTTGATTGTCTTCATAAACACAGAAAATAGGAAGGATTGGCAAATTTTCATCTGGGGACTTTGCAGGAGGCCATACAGGAAACAAATCTATGATACACTGAAAACACTTTTTAAAAAATGCAATTACACACCAGCTCAGGTGGGACCTTCATTAGGACTGAAACCTGCTGGTCTGAGAATTTTCATCCAGCCTGATGATGTCACACGAGACTCAAAGGAACATCAAAATGCAAAGTACCAAAAAAAGAAGGCTGTACAAGGGAGAGTGAGTGATAAACAGAATGCTTGAGCTGTGATTCTAGAAACACAAATGTATTTCAAGTCTAATTGGCTCAACAGAACCTAGTCGGGTGTTTTGTTTTTTTTCAATTGGCCAATCTGGCTCAGTCTTCATACTATGAAAAAGGTGGGTAAGAAAGTTGGAGCTTGCGTTGAGATTACACCAGTAGGTAGTCAAGTACCTTGTTATGGCTTTTATGGCTTCCAAAGCATCACCTGCCAGGAACGCACACAGTGATTGCAGCAATCACAGCCCATGTTTCATTCATACGGTGCCAGCGATTAAGCAGTATTGCAGAGAATGCCAATGAGCCCACACCAGCCTCTTTGACAGTTTCGGAGGATGTGACAGTTTGTCCTCCCATCGAACCCCAAAATGTCAGTAAAACTTTTTGATTATACTTCCACCAAAATACTGAGCTGGTTCTAGAGATTTGGCACACTGAACTGCATCATTTTTGTACATGCACTTTGGCGACCCAGGGGTAGAGGGAGTTCCGTTCCCCCATGCAGTGGAAAGCAGTGTCTTTACTTTTGTCTGAGGCTGAGAGCATGTAGGTCTTCTAACACTGAAAAGTTAAAGTAAAGGTAGCAATTGCTAGATGTGCGGCATTAAATGGCACTGACCCGAAGCCAAAGATTTAAATAGTAGGCTTCCTGCATGGTTGATTTCTGGCCCAGTTCCTAATCTTAAATTATTTTTTTTCCCATGGCAGTTTCCCAAACCGGGCTAATCAGAACAGCGGGGGTGTTTACAAAAAGACAGGTTTCTGCTCCTCTCCCCAAACTTAGTAATTCAGAATCTCTGGGATGGGGACTTAGCATCTGGGGGTTCTGGTTGCCAGTTCCATTTGGAAACCAAAGACCCAAACAAAGGCACACTCAGCACTCACTGGGCAATGCCTTTATGGTCTCAGAGCTTCAACTATCTCTCATTGGGGCGAGAGATGAAGAAAGAGTTCTCATTGGGGCGAGAGATGAAGAAAGAGTTCTCATCGGGGCGAGAGATGAAGAAAGAGTTCTCATTGGGGCGAGAGATGAAGAAAGAGGGCTTACGTTCAGGACACTCTTCCAGCTCTTTCAGGGTTCGTAGAATTTTAAAAGTATGTATGTTGGGATCCACCAAAGCTACCACCAGGCATGAAAAAAACCTCTGCCAATGGCATCTTTCTGCTGATGATTGTATTTGCCACTGGGAATAACATGAGAAGTCGTGTTAGCCAAAGGCTTATGCCTTTATATTGAGAACATTTAGGGTTCAGGGGTTTTGCTTGTTTGTTTCGAAACCCATTACTTCTGAGGGCAGTTCACTGTTTTTAGTACAATGGGTCAGGGAACCTACTCAGTACACAGTTAAAAACTCTGACTTCCTGGAAGACACTACTTTTACTTTGTTCTCTATCTTCGGCTAAATTTAATCCACTAAAGCTATTATCATACTTTATAGAGAAACAGATGTTATTTGATATGAATGTCAAAAACTGTCAAACGTGTCACCTACTTAGTTAAGGATGTTTTAAAAATTGTGCTTTCTCTGGAGGGAAAACGTGTTACATATTACACATTTAGCATTACCGATAACAGTAGTATTATTATAAACATAGATTACAATATAAAAATGAGTTGTCGGGCTTCTAAATGACCCAAATCTATTAAAACAAAGTTGGTTAATCATTAGCCTTTATCTCTTTAACACTAAAAAAAAAACAAAGTAAAATGCTGTAGTACCAGTACCTTTTAAGGTTCAAAAGTGGTTTTGCATGTACTTCATAAGAAAGTTCAACAGCAGCTGACACCAGGTTTCCAGCGGGAAGTACATGGATGGGTTGAGTGGTCGGTCTCTTCAGAGGTCCAGAGAAGATAGTTAATACAAATCTAAACACATCCTTGGTTAGAGTTATTTACATAATTACAATGCTGGAGTTTCATTGCAACAAAAATTGGGTATGTTGGAATCGCACCAATGCCTTGAAACACAAAATTCATCTTCCGTGGTCCATTCCTTCCTTGTCCATCTACCTCCACATTTCACACGCTGAGATGCTACTGAAGCATTGCAAGAGGCAACGCTGAAAAAGTTCATTTCAAAATATTCCATTCACTCATACGGAGAAGGCTCCCTGATGCCCTTGGCTGGGAACTTCTCATTACACATCATCCAAGTCCACCTCTCAAACTTTGCATTGCAATAAAGTGGTTTTTTCTTAAAAGGATCCACAGTGGCTCCAGGAGTGGAAGGTACTCCTCGAACCCGCCAGTTAAAGGAAGCTGTCCTCCACCAGGTCTGAGGAGTCTATGCCAATGTCATCCATCATGTCGATGTCCTCAATGGTCTCATCCTCTCTCTTGATGAAGGTAGAGCTGCTGGAACCTGTCTCAATAGCACTCTCTTCAGAGGTCTGTGAGCTGGGGAGGGAAAGACAAGAAAGGTTATGGCCAAGTATAGACCAACCTGACCACAGTGGTGTTTCTAGGGAGGCCTGTTAAAGGCAAAGGACCTCTTCCTGCAAGTCCTTCACACTCAAAGGTGGACTACCCAGTTGGGTAAGGTTCTACTACCAAGCCAAACAGCTACTCATTGCCCACCATACTGCAGTGGGCCACAGAGAAAACCAAGGTCTGTGGGTCATCTCCACACTTCCACTTTCCTTCTCTTCTGCTAAATCTTTCCTCAGAGTCACTAACAAGCTAAGACAATTAACTACTTTTTGACTCAAGAGAGAATAAGCAAAGCCTGATCAAAAACATAGGGAAGGAAAAGCAGAGGGATTGTGGAATCAGGGGCAAACTGCAGGCAGCCCAGTCACTTGCTCTCCCTGAAACTTCCTGAATGTCCAAACGGTGTTCTCAGGATGTCACCCCTGCCCAGGAAAGCCCTCTTACCTGCCCTCTTTATATCCAACCCCCCACCGAGTCTTGAAGGCCCACATGAAAGCTCTTAGTAGGGTCGTGGCTTATAGAGGACGTTCCGGAGTCAGAAAGCCTTAGGTCTGGAATGGTTTAACACTCAGTAACTGTGGGACTTCACACTAGTCACTTAACCTCCTTGTTCCCTTGCCTATAAGATAGGATGACAATAGTGTCTAATGACACTTCTATTTGTTCGGGTGACTAAATAACCATAAGGCACCGAGTACAGTTTCTAGAACATAACACGTGCTCAATAAATGTTCACTGTTATTATTGTCAGTATAGGGCCTGGATATGAGATATCAGGAAATAGTTCATTTTCTTACGTGGGCCATGCCATTGTGGTTATCTAGGAGAGTATCTTTACTCTTAAGAAAGGCATGCTAGAGTTTCAAATGATTTAGTTTCAAACAGTTTTGCAAGGAAAAAAGTATGAGTATGTCCGCATGTGAAATGCACAATACCCATTACACACACATAGTGAGATAAAACCCAGTGTGGCAAAACGTTAACGACTGCCAAATCTAAGTGCGACATGTATTCTCTCAATTTTTCTGGACATTTAAAATTTTTCACAAAAAACACTTGGAAAATAATCTTCCCTAAAATCCCCAGCCTGTCACGATTCCGTCTGTCCTTCCTTCTCTGAACTCTTACTGTTTTATGGTTATCCTGCCTCATATTGCCAAACTTTTATGTATATCTTTTGGTTCCAAGCAGATCATCAGCTGCCAGGCAGAAAGGGTTTCTCCTCCTCCTGTAAGGCGGCAGCACCTTGCTCGATACACAGCACAGAAGCCACACTATTGGCCGGCCGGCTGGAGGAAAGAGGCTCTCACACACACACCCAACAAGGGCTCCCAACCCTTTCAGCTGTTTCCTGCCTGTCGGCCCAGCCTGACTCCTCAGCCTCTCTCCCCTCCTCTCCACATCATTTCCAAGCTGAGAACTGAGCCTGGCCAAGTGGAAGCCTGTGGGGAACAGTCTGCTGCCATCTATCCTACACTCCTGGGGCCTGGACAGTTCTTAAAACCTATGGGGCTACTGGGCTGAGGTTTCCTTTCACAACGCCACAGGTTGGGCCCTTCCCGACGATGAGCCTTTGCCTCAGTTACTAGTTTATACCCCACCTCACACCCACCACTTACAGCCTGGTGCTGGAACCTCACTGGGAACCCCAGACCAGTTAGCTGGTCTTGGTAACTGTCTAGTTCTGACATGCCCTCTCCCCTGGCAGGCCTCACTCTGTTACTGGGGCCTTGTCCAATGGCTAGAAGCCTGAGTCAACGCTTGGATATTAATCCCAACTCAGCTGGGACCTTCATTTATGACACTTCCTTGGGTGCTGTGATTTGGACTGCTGGCCCCCTCCTTGGGGGAAAGTTAGACAGCTGAGTCCTATAGTATACAATCCCCCTGGAACTGGCCCTCTGGGGCCTGGCATACGCTTCTTGCTTACAGCCCATCTCACAGAGAGGAGGCAGGTATGTGGGCACAGAAGCTGACTCCCACGGAAACTCAGCCCGAGCTCACCCTTGCTGCTCATTGGGCTGCAGGGTGGGCCCCACAGCTGATGGCTGGGATTGCTCCTGTTCCCAAGCCACAGTGCCCACCTCATAGCCCAGGGCTAGCTCCCAACAGGCTCTGACCTAGAACCCTGAGCTCCCTACAGCAAGCCCTTGTCCTTCACCTGCCCACTCCCTGCCCAAGGCCAAGCATCCTGAGCCTGGCGACTGTGTTCCTCAGGGCCACTTCTGCCTGCCACACCCACAGTGTCCCAGTTCAGGGGTTCTCCTTCTCTTCTATGGGCTAGCCTGTGCCCCTCCCCAAAATTCATATGCTGAATTTGAAATCTGAATATGACTACACTTGGTGATAGAACCTTTAAAGAGAAAATTAAGGCTAAATGAGATCATAAAAGTGAGGCCTTAATCCTATAGGACTGGTGTTCTCATAAGAGGATGAGATGCCACAGGTACTCACACACAAAAAGGCCATGTGAAGACCCAAGAAGAAGGCCATCTGCAAGCCAAGGTGAGAGACCTCAGGGGAAACCAAACCTGCCAACGCTTTGATCTTAAACTTCCAGTCTCCAGAACTGCAAGAAAATAAATTTCTGATGCCGAAGCCTCTTGAAATTGTGTTACGTGTTAGGCAACCTGAGTTGGTTAAGACGTGCACCATGCTCAGCCCACCTGTCAGGGCCACAGCCTCATCCAACCTCGTGTAGTCATTCAGGACTCAATCTGTGCAATTCAAAGATCAAATGCATCACCCTAGCAAAAGTTCTACTTATCCAGCACAACGACTACTTAACAACTAGATTTGTTCTCTCTATTGAGATGTGTCAAATTCTGCAGTCTAGCCTCCTGTACCCCTAGAAAAATTCTGGGGATACCTTTCTTATGCTATTTATCCCAATGTGACTTCCTAACTTTCTTTGGATGCAGGATCCTTTTCACAACTGAAATATTACTCAGAGCCCCAAACGCAAAGCATGGTAACCAGGCAGATGACAGATCTGCGGAGTGTGCTGAGACCCACTGTCCAGCTGTCCCCTGTCCCCATGAAGTTCTACCACAGATCCCCAAAACTCAAACACTATTTGCTAAAGGAGTGAAGACACATTTTTAAAATTGTCCCGAGCCAAAGATAAGTAGAAAGGTAAGACAGACTACTTTGCCCCATCTCCAAATCACACAGTCCCAAACAAAAACAAAAACTGTTCTTTTAAAATCACCGGGTGCATGCAGACAAACAAGGGCTGTCTAGACCTTGCACCTCAGTTGGCTGAGAGAGGTCACAATCATAAGCCTCCAAAATAATAATGCCTGTGCTTCTGACTAAATAATTGCATGTAATCAACTGAATGAGGAAGGAGGGACAACAATGGCATGAAGGAAGAGGGGAAAAGGAGACTCACATCAAGTTGGACCTTGAACTGGGGGCCACAGTCACCTTCTCCTGGCTCTGTTTATGGGCTCGGCAAAAAGAGAGAGGAATCGGGGCACTCCCTCTGGACTGCGTCAACCAGTGGCTCTAGTCCTGGCTGTGCACCTGCAGCATCTTGGTAATGTATTAACGGACCTAGGTAATGATCACCAATGGCTGCTAGTGTCACAAAAAGACAACTGGACGGTAGGGACCTCCTGACAGAAGGACACAGCACCATCTTTGAAGCATGCTCGCCTCACAATCTAACCTGAGTTAGGCCAAGTCTCAAGACAAAATACCTGTTTACAACAAAAATATGAGACAGGAGCACATGGTAGAATACACTGCAGGACACAACCAGCAGGACTGTACGTTGGAGAACTCTACAGGCAAAAGCTCTGGTTTCTTTACAGATAACATGCAAGGGGGCAAAAAGAGGCAGGACAAACTTATAGAAACTATCAACTAAATGCTCTGTGTGACTCTTATTTGGGTCTTGAACAGAACAAACCAAATGTAACGTAATATTTGTGAGAGGATAAAGATATTGGAAAACTGCCCTGGCTGGTGTAGCTCAGTGGATTGAGCACAGGCCTGCAGACCAAAGTGTTGTGGTTCGATTCCCAGTCAGGGCACATGCCTGGGTTGCAGGCCAGGTCCCCAGCAGGGAGCACACAAGAAGCAACCACACATTGATGTTTCTCTCCCTCTCTCCTTCCCTTCCCCTCTAAAAATAAATAAATAAAATATTTAAAAAAAAAAAGAAATTGGAAAACTAACTACTAGATAGTACAATAAATTTGTCAATTTAGGGGATGAGCTAATGGTATTATAGTTATTTTTAATAACTCTAGTTATTTTTAAAAACAGAGCTTTTATCACTTAGAGATATTTATGGCTAAAATGATATGATGGCGAGGATGTGCTTCAGAATAACCCAGAGTGGGCAGAGGAGGACCAGTAAACACGGCTATGCGTGCAGACTGGCCGTGAGGTCACACACATTGCAGGTGAGCGACGGACACCTGAGTGCTCACTATACTGTTTAGATTGTGCATGTTAGAGATCTTTCATAATACAAAGTTAAAAAGAAAAAACAAATCAGCTAGGCCATGCTTGGGCCCATGCCCAGAGATTCTAAGTTTTTATTCTGGGTGAGGCTTGTATATCAGTATTTTTAAAACTTCCCCAGGTGATTACAACTTGCAGCTAGGGTTACAAATCACTATGCAGGGTCAAATAGTCCAGTCTAGCCCCTCTCTCACCTTTCGGGATGACTAGATAAGAAAACAGCAAAAGAGGCTCATAGTATCTCAATAATCTCAGTTGCTGTGTCAGTTTGATCAAATTACTTGAGGACTTAGGTCAAAGATTCTCCACCAGGGAAGCACATCCCTCCCTGTCCTATACCTCCCCCAGCCCCAGGGAGCACATATTAGGATCACCTGGGAAACATTTTCAAAACTAAAAAGACCCCTCAGGGATTCTACCCCTTGCTCCCCTAAAACAGATTCACCACCAGAGCCTGATCATCCGGGCAACGGCTCCTCTCTCTGTCAGGTGTGCTGGGGCAGCGGCAGGGGAGCGCTGCTGGAAGCTGAGGCCACAGCCACATCTACCTGTGTCTGTTCCTCTTGCCCAGGTCTTCCTCCTCAGGAACAGGATCGATGTCAGGCAGAGGGATGATGTAGCCGCTGTCAGCACTCAGCCTCTGTTCGTCCAGGCCACCCTCCCAGTCCTTCAGCTTGTCTTCCTCATTTTTGTAGGTGACGCCAATGTAGGCATTGTCAGCATCCACTCGCATGCGAGCCACAGCGGGATGGTCGCTCTTCAGGAAATCCAGGTGAATCTTTTCATAACTCTGCAGACATTCATTTCCCATAGTTAATCAGGTGTTATTGATCAAACTGCATACACACACACACACACACTTTTTAACTGTTTTCAAATTACCTCACAGATGTGGGATTTAGACAACTAATGGAGCGTCAGATGTTAACTGTCCTCAGAGATGTGGGACATGAAGAAAGAGCTACCACTTCCGATGACCACATCAACATTACAACTAAATTATTAACCTGGAGAACCATCTGAGACTAAACAGAAGTCCTATGACTAAGGATATCAGGAAGCAGCCATTTAGGAGAAGCAGAGATGCAAAACAGGCTGCCCCCATTCCTACGTGTGGTAGTTAAAAATCAGAAGATATAGCTCAGCTGCAGGGGTGGCCCCTGACATGTAACTAAAAGTGTTAAGGTTAAAGACAGAATCTTAAAAGCAGCAAGAGAAAGACAGTTATCTATAAGAGAACTCCCATAAGACTGTCTGCTGATTTCTCCACAAAAACTTTGTAGGCCAGAAGAGATTGGTACAAAATATTTAAAGTGATGAAAAGCAAGGACCTACAACCAAGACTGCTCTACCTAGAAAGGCTATCATTTGAAACTGAAGGACAGATGAAGAAATTCTCAGACAAGAAAAAATTAAAAGGTCATCACCACCAAACCAGTATTACAAGAAATGTTAAAGAAATGTTTTCAAGGAAAAAAAACACATAAATATGAATAATAAAATGGCAGTAGCTGTGTACCTATCAATAATCATTTAAATGTAAATGAACTAAATGTTCCAATCAAAAGATATAGGGTAGCTGAATAGATGAGAAAACAAGATACCACCTAGCTGGTGTGGCTCAGTGGATTGAGTGCCAGCCTGCGAACCAAAGTGTTGCCAGTTTGATTCCCAGTCAGGGCATATGCCTGGGTTGCAGGCCAGGTCCCCACAGTAAGGACATGCAAGAGGCAACCACACATTGATGTTTCTCTCCCTCTCTTTCTCCTTCCCTTCCCCTCTCTCTAAAAATAAATAATTTTTTTTTTAAAAAGAGCAAAAGTTTAATTTAAAAAGAAAACAAGATACAGGGACTTCTGGTCAAGATGGCAGTATAGGCAGACAGGGCTTGCCCTTTCGCACCACCACATCAAATTTACAACTAAAATATAGGACCACCATCACTCAGAACCATCAGAAATCGAGTTGAATGGAAGTCTGTCAACTACAGAATTAAAGAAACCACATCCATCCAGACTAATAGCAAGGACACAGACGTGGAATGCGTGCTGGTCCCTCACCCATGTGTGGTAGATAAATATTCAAGGGAGATATCTCAGGAGTGGGGAGTCCCAGTCTCATACCAGGCCCCCCAGCCCAGGGTTCCAGTGCCAGGAAGATAATTCCCCACAACTTCTGGCTACAAAAACCAGTGGGGATTGAGTTGGTGGAAGAAACTTCTGAAGCCCCAAGCAGTTCCTCTTAAAGAACCCACACATGGGCTCACCTACTCAGACTCCCTCTGCGTTCTAGCACGGGGGTAGCAGCTTAAAAGGCACGAGGGGCATACAGGGAAAAACTGAAGTGCCTAGCATCAAGGTGAACAGAGGCCATTGGCCCTTTCCTAAACCCTCCCCCAACAGAGCCGATCAGCTGATGTCATATCTGAGACTACGTCAACCTGGCTAACACTGTTTGGCCTGCCTTGGAGATCCCCAGAGACTCCCCCCAACCAACTTACTGGCCAAGCCATGCTGCTTTTCCATATGAATGGCTCTCAAACAAGCAACAGCTGGCCTCAGTGAGCCCCAGGCCCAGCACTAGCAGCAGCCAGCCTAGATTCACAGCTTGGCTTCACCTGAAAATCTCCAAGCCCAGCACAAGTAGCAGCCATCTCAAATTGCTTTATAGCTCAGACAGTATGGCCCCGGGCAAAACAAAGGTGGAGGCTGACCTTGGCCTGCACCACCTGGGAAACCCCAGGGCCAGTGCACCCAGTGGACAGCTACAGACCATGTTGGAGCACCACCACCCTGCCCATGAACAGCTGATCTTCCACAGAGAGCAGAGGTTGATGGTGAGTGGTCACAGCCAATCCTTGCAGCTAACTGGCCTTGGTAAATCCCTCCCACTGATCTGCCAATAGCAACCAAGACTCAGTACAAGAGGAGGGTGTTCATAACCCACACAAATGGCACACCTTGAGTAGCCAGCTTGGGTGATTGGGGAGGCTGTGCCACTGAACCCTCCAGGAAACCTACTACCTTAGGCCACTCTACCAAGACAGGGAGTCAGAGCAGCTCTACCTAATACATAGAAAAAAATACAGGGAGGGTGCCAAAATGAGGAGACAGAAAAACATGCCCCAAATGAAAGAACAGATCAAAACTCCAGAAAAACAACAAACAAAATGGAGATAAGCAATCTATCAGATGCAGAGTTCAAAACAATGGTTATAAGGATGCTCAAGGAACTTAGTGAGGACCTCAAGAGCTTAAAAAGGACCCAGCCAGAATCAAAGCATACACTAATTGAAATAAAGAACAATTTACAAGGAAACAACAGAGTGGATGAAGCTGAGAATCAAATCAGTGATTTGGAACATAAGGAAGCAAAAACAACCAATCAGAACAAGAAGAAGAAAAAAGAATGAAAAACAACAAGGTTCATGTAAGCAGCCTCTGAGGCAACTTCAAGTGTTCCAACGTTCGCATCATAGGGGTGTCAGAAAGAGAAAAGGGCAAGAAATTGGAAATCTATTTGAAAAAATAAGGAAAGAAAACTTCCCTAATTTGATGAAGGAAATAAACATTCAGTTTCAGGAAGCACAGAGAGTCCCAAACAAGATGGATACAAAGAGGCCCATACCAAGACACATCATAATTAAAATGCCAAAGTTTAAATATAAAGACAGAATCTTAAAAGCAACAAGAGAAAAGAAGTTAGTTACCCATGAGGGAGTTCCCATAACACTGTCAGCTGATTTCTCTAAAGAAACTTTGCAGGCTAGAAGGGATTGGCAAGAAATATTCAAAGTCATGAAAAGCAGGGACCTACAGCCAAGATTGCTCTACCCAGCAGAGCTATCATTTAGAAGCTTCCCAGACAAGAAAAAACTGAAGGAGTTCATCATCACCAAACCTTTATTATATGAAATGTTTAAGGGACTTATTTAAGAAAAAGAAGATCAAAACTGTGAACAATAAAATGGCAAAAAATATGTATCTGTCAACAATT